>PVJX010001655.1:0-153265 GCA_004027295.1 Dolichotis patagonum
GTCGCATCCTGTTCACTCCTTGGTGGGAAATGCTCACTGGGATGCACAGTGGAGACAGGGATCTCACAGGCACGAAGACACAGGAGCCCAGTGCCTGCCTGGTTACAGGGTGGGTGGACCTGATTGAGGACAGCTGGGGCTCTGCAGCAGGGCTCCAGGGTGTTCGCTGTGTCGTCCTGCCTCAGAGCTTCCACATGTCTGCTCCTACTGCTTCCCCTGCCATCTTGCCTAGCATTTCCCTCCATGCCCTGTGATTTTCTCTACCTCACAGCTTCTGCTTATTCATGTTTTTTCTATTTCCTCATCTCTCCAGCTTGAAGTGGCCCTTCTGGCCCAGACTCCCCATCTGTGATTTTACTATGCATCTCTCTGAGCCCTGCTTCTGTTGATTTATGCTCGATTTGTTCCATCTTCCTCATTTCAAATTACTACGAGGGAGAATCTGATTAACTCATCTTTTCACGCCAAGGCAGGTTGTAGGTCACTGTGCAATGTCCCAGTGGGCTGGCCTTCAATAGGCAATGCCTTGCAGGGAGTCAAGAAAAGCCTGAGGAAGGACTGGCTGTAGAAGGAGCAGCAGCTCTCCTCACAGTCACCATGGCCAAACCCAGGATTGACACATCCAGTGTATGGGCCTGCTGGTCTCTTCATGAACCCTGCTAACACTGTTCCTCACCCTGAAGTTGTGTGGTAGCCTGTGAGGAATGATGGGAAATTAATTTCTAGGAGCTAAAGTGTTTCAAGGTCAGAAAAGGAGAAAGCATTAAAGCAACTCTAACCACGAGACTCTGTATTTAGAGCTCTACATTTATTACTTCATTTCCTCCTCACAACAACTTTATAAAGTAGATATTATAATCCATATTGGGCTTAAATAACATGCTTAAGGCAAGACTGATATTTAAACCAGACCTTTTGGACTCTGAAATCATGTCTGCAAATTATATCCCTACAGCTACAGTCTAGGTTCTTTAACTAGCATTTCTTTCACCTGAGTTGGATTACACACCCGTGAAATAGTTTAGTTATAATTTGGCACTGGAGCAGCAGTGCCAAAGGATCCCAAGCCAGGGTTGGGATGGAGGGGAGCTGCTTTGTGAGGTTTGAGGGGTCTGGTCCCCTTGGGTGGGCAGGGATCTGCCTGGTGTCAGCATTGTGGAGTCACAGTGGCTCCCCTAGGTAGTTTCACCCTCAGCTGGAGTGAACGTGCCATGTGGCAGCCTTCTGTCACTTACATTAGCACAGATCCATCATGAATATGACAAATATGCACACCTGCAAACCTAATTGCTTCAATTTTCTTGTGTCACTGATAGGTTTATGGCCTGCCTCAATTCCAGTAAAACTGAAGCAATCTAAGATTGGGCAAAAAAGTCCTACTCCAATCAATCTCTTGAGCACATCGAGTCTCCAGCCCTGATGACAGACTTGCTTTCTAGACAGGGTAATTAAAGACACAGAGCCAGTTACTTCTGAAAGTTCCTTCATCTTAGTTTTATCATGTGTACCACAGTCACGGAAACGAGATGAGAAGCATCTTTCCTTCGTGCTCCCCTTGCAGTGATACAAGTCCTCCATCTTGGCAAAAGCTGTGTCTCCCCCTCCCCTTGTCACACTCCAGGGGTGGAGTGATATAAGCTTTTTGGGTTCCATGAGAAGAATGGATCCTTTACCTAAGAAAGAAAGGCCCAGCCAAAGAAGAGCTTTTTTTCCACCAAAGCAGGGACTAGTTTGTCTAGAAAAACAAAGATAACAAAGTTGGTTAGCATTATTTCCTAAAGTGATTGCAGATACCTCTGTTTAAAAAAAACCAAAAGCTACCTAGTATATATTTTGGGTGAATGGAACCATTTAGATATCAATTTTCATAGCAAGTACTTAGAAAAATTTAATAAATTATTAAATGACTATGAAACAATGTGTTAAATAGAAATTAATTGATCAGCTCTATAAAAGGTTACCATAAAATATAAGAAAATAGGATCAGTTAGAAAACCCAAAAGTCTTAAAGAAAATGAGAAAAGTAAGACTCAAATAAATTTTCTTTTTTTTTTGAAGAATTTATGAAATTTCAGCAAGCATGTTACCTCTTGAAACTGATGTAGTGAAACAAGCAATAAGTAGTACAAAGAATATCCCAAGTCAAGTTGTAAAATAAGAATAGTTTAAATATTGGTGCTTCATGAAATATTCCTGTGTATCCTGAATCATTTTGGAGATGAAGTTGGGGTAAATAAATAGTTTGTCTTCTCCAGCAGAAGATCTTGTTACTAAGGGTTGTGCCTACTTACAGGTACCAAATCATCAAAGCTGATCATGTGGATGAGATCTGTATATACTTTAACACCAGTTGAGCATAGCATGAGTGTGATGGGTAGGTGCAGTGGTAATGGGAGTTGGGATACCCTCGGCAGTCTAGAAGGGGAAATCACGCCTGAATGATCAGCTTTCCATATCAGTGTGCCATATATGTTCACCGATCAGAAAACTTATGACAGATTCTACCTTTAAAGTCTATTTTTCTAAAATGGTAAATTATTACTATATATTGTTCAGCATAAAGCCTGAGTTACTAACACTATAATTGATAGTCTTTATAAGATGAAAGGAATCCATTAGGGGACAGGAAATTGGGAGTAGTTTTCACGTAATTTTCACATGATCAACTTCTTCAAGGGGATGTTAGCTGCAGTTTACATAAAATAGATTTCTTTCATTTTATTGATGATTCAAGGAAATGATCTAGTGTTAATTTAAATAATTCCCTGAAAATGTTGACCCCTTGTACTGTCCAGGTTAGAAAAGGGAAACAGATTGTCATGATAAAGGACAAGGGTAATACCAACAGTATTCTACACTTATGTTAAATCATTGACTGTTTTCTACAAGGAACAAACTAACATTCTTGTCATTAATTTTAATGATACTAATAATAACTGTAATTTACATTTGTCATATTTCTAGCCATTCTTATGTGCATTTCCATTTTAACAGCCCTGGGAAACAGTTGTTTGCACTATCCCTATTTTGGAAAAATCAAGAAACAGAGGCATAAAGATCTAAGAGTTAGCTAGTTGTAGTGGTACATACCTATAATCTCAGCACTGGGAGATCTGAGGCAAGAGGATCACTTCAAGTTTGAGGCCAGTCTAGGCTACATAGCCCAGTCTCAAAAACAAACAAACAAAACAAAACAGAATACTTAAGAGGTAATAGACATAGGAGCCTTGTGTCTGACTTTGGTTTCTCAATATTAAACTCTTACCAACTTATGTAATGCTGCATTGTTCCACTCCAAGGAATTTACTTAATGAACTGAGAGAATGTGCTCAGAAAGGTGGCTGTAGTGATTAGTAAGAAGCAGGTGTAGATCTGTGAAAGTAAATTAGAAAACTCGATCTAGCAGTGAGGTGAGAATGAAAGACATACGAATATGTCTCTGATACAAGGCAAAGATGGAGAGAAATATGATGCCTGTCTATTATAAACAGTTTATGAGACCTCATTCTCCAAATATTCAACTCTTAAGATTCAAAACTCTTTAAAACCCAAGAAAGGTGAGTTTAGGGCAACTGCTTCCAAGGTGTAGTTCAATCAAAAAATAGATAGAAAACAAAACAAAAACACATTCAATGGTTTATAAACGGAAGAGGCAGAGTCTACTTCTAAGAAGCTAAGATGGGCCTCAGCTTTAAGGATGACGATAGGAGAAGTAAGTATCGCCTAGCACAGCTTACCTTCCAGCTCTGTGCCTTTTGTGCCCAGAGTGAGAAGTAGATGGAGAAGCTATCAACACTGAAGAGATAACCCTAAATTCCTATCTTGGTTCCTAATAATCCACTCCTTACACTTGCTGTCACTTCTGTTGACAACCTAGCTTATTGATGAGATTTGTAGCTGTATTCCTTTGGAGTATGTTCTTCACATCAGAAGCAGAATGGCAGAACTTTCTTACATTATTGTTTTGCAACACTCAACTGTCATTGTTTTAACTACAGCCTTTACTGAATGGACAGATGCTACCAGAGCATGTGAAGACATAACCAGACACATAGCAGGCAGTGAACCTTGCCACGAAGGGTATGAGAATAAAGTGAGCATGAGAACTTTGGTGCCACTGCAGTACAGAAGGGCATGAGGATTTCACCTGCAGCCTAAAATGTATCCTTCCTATCAAATGCATGGCTTCCACTTCTCACTGCCAGCCCCTCTGTGGGTGTTCTGTGCAAGGTCTCAGATTTAAAATAGAAATACAGAAAGGAGAGCAACAAAGAAAGGGCCTGTCAGTATCTGTTATTTACAGCTAACAGCAACACATCTTACCAATCAACTGCCCTTGTATTCCTTTTAAATCGTTCACCAAGATGGTTAGATCAACATTGTCACAGGCATATCTGTCTGTCAGGTCACTTTGAGGTCATCTTGACCCTTCCTGTAAAGAGCACTTACAGAAATTAGTTTGCTGAGATGGGCCCGTGGCAGTGTCAGGAGTCTTTAGATCAGTAACTGGGAGCCAAGACTAAGCAGATCTGATTCTCCATGAAAGCCTGTCACAGGGAAATCATGTCTGATTGCTGTGTGATTTGTACACGAGCATGAATCGGTTAATAGCTCAATTTCATTCCCAGGTCTATAAGCCTGTATCAGTTAATGCTTACTACAGAAATAGATTTAACACAAGAAACACAAATACATAGGAATTTTTAAGATTGGCTTACAAAGAGTCAGGTGTGGAAAGGTGTAAAGGGACTGTCTGTGTGCTGGAGACCCTAAGGATTCAGTCAAAGGCCTGGAGCTCACTGCAATGTCTTGAGTGAGTCCATATCAGGAGGCCTAAATGTCTGTGCTGGAGGCTAAAGGGTCTTCACTGGAAGCCAGAAGACAGTATCTAAGGTGAAGACTGGAGCTCCTCTGAGGAAACAGAAGCTAACATCCCTTCTTCGTTTCCCTTTTATTCCATACAGGCATGGAGACTACTTACTGGTGGGTGTCATTCACATCTAAGGTTGGGTACTCTATCTTTAGAAATTCCTTCAGCCACACCCAGAACTATGTTGATCCAGTTAGTTGGGTGTTTTCTACTCAAGTTGACACCATCAGTTAACTGTCACAAAGCCCAAAGTCTTCAACACTCCTGACAGTGTTTATTACAGATGTATATCTTCTGCATATCAAATTCATCTATCTGCAACACAAGCACAGTGGATCCATAGTGTAAGCATTGCTGTGGGCAACAGCAATGGAAAACACATGGGCTCTGAATATATTGGCCACCTTTCCCATCATTGGGACAAAATGATTGTTACATGTAATTTAAGGGGAAAAAGTGGTTTATGTAGCATATGGTTTTAGAATTTTAGTCTATGGTTGGATGGTTCCAACCCAGAAATGTCACTGCCAGAGGGCATGCTGGAGCAAAGATGCTCAATTCATGGTAGCCAGGAAGCAAAGTGCAATAGAAGAGACCCAGGAAGAGATACACCCTCCAAAGGTGTGGCCCCAGTGATCCATGCCCTCCCGGGGCTCCCTCTCCTAACAGCAGCACTTCAGCTCTGAACATTAGAGGATTAATCTGCTGAAAACAGGATGCCTCTGTGATCCAATCACTTCTACAGGAATATCTTAATCAAGTCAAGTTGACAATTAAGATGAACTGGGACAGCGACAATAAACTGGGTTTGGGCCCTGTTATGCCCACCTCTTCAGTTTTAACCCTGGAGATTTTCACTTCCCTCCTTGATCTTTTTTGCTACAAAATGTGCCACACAGAATTGATTGATGAAAAGAGGGCATTAAAAGAAAAAATTTTACAAGTCGTAACATAGGAATGGTAATAAAGGATTTTTGATGTGGTTGAGTCTTCATGGAATTCTCTCTTAACTCCCACATTGTCATGCTAAATAGCAGCTGTCATACCCAAAATTATTACCACATCTCATCATCACTTTGCAGGAGCTTGAGGTTCAGCCCTCAGCATGGCAATTGCAGATCATAGAACATTAAACAGTAAATAAATAAATAAATAAATAAATAAAGTAAAATCAGAGAATTTAAGAGTAGGAAGAAGCTTTCTGTGACCCTCAGGCTCCCTTTCCTGCAGAAGAGAGAAAAACCTGTAGAAATGATACCCTCCAGGCCAAGTGTGTGTGGAAAGCAGACCCAAGTCAGCAGTCCAAGTGCACAGCTGTGGGAATAAGTTGGAGAGCCATTTGGCCCAAGATGAGATTGAGAGTTGAAGGTTCTACTTGAGTACACTTGCTCTAGATATTTATGATGAGACAACACCAATTAGTCTATAGAGAAGGACTCAGTTTACTACTGATGGATACAAACCTGTTATTTTGATATTGCCTTCATTTTTTCCTTCCCCCTCATTGATCTCCTTCACCACTCCCACCCCCTGCTGGGAGGACCTATCCATTCTAATCTTTGTGTGTCTGCTGAGTACCTACCTCGCAGTAGTTTACTGCAAATTGCCTTGTATACCAGCTTTGTAGAGCATTATATTGCCATATGGAAACCCATAACTGGATCTTCAAGCAAAAATAGCGTAAGTGGATTTTTATTAGTTATTGAAGAAGTTTTCAATGTAATAATGTGCCCTTGCAGAAAAGTTCCACTGTGAACTGTCCCAGATTCCTCAGCTGAAATTGAGCTGATCCATGGACTGATAGTTCTTAGACTTATGAAGACTTAGAAGCAGTTGGAGCCTCTTAAAGGTACCATTTGCTTAATTCTGTCAAGGATTATCACAGAATTTTAGTATTTCTGTGAATGATGCTAATAATATGGCAACAAGAAACACAGTGTTAGTGATGGTGATGATGATGATGATGACAATGATGATAATGGCATTGATATTGACTGGTATTCATGACTGCCACAAGCTGCTAAGCAGTTGGCTTGTATGATCCTGAGATTGGGATTTAAAAGGTAAGATAATGGGAGTTGAGAGGGTAAGAAGGAACAGTGGTCTTAAAATCAGCAAATTCAGGATTTCCCTTCCCTTCAATTCCAGTATTTACTCTCTGGTTAAACCTGGTCAAATAGGTTGACTTCTCAGGAACTCAGTTCCTTATTTGTAAAATAGGGAAATATGAACCCACATTAAAGTTTTTTGAGGGTTAATGTAGCTCATGAATTTGGGAAGAGCTTTGTAGCAAGGGACAGCACATAATAGGCACATCATTACTTGCTGAGTTGAATCATAGATGATAAGAACAAAAATACAAGTGGTTGAGAGCTAATTAGAAATCAAGATGAATCAAGACAGTTTAAGACAAGCAACAGACTCTTCTCCTTTACACATCAGTTACAGATGATAATTTTGTCATTATCGATCTATTTTATTAGGCAGGAGCCATAGAGTCCAGAAATAGAGCTTTGAAAATTATAGCAAATATTAAACTCTTTGTTAATGAAAGTCCAGGAGTATAGGAGAGGGGATTGGGAATGAACAGAGCTCTCACTGACTCTCATAGGGAGTTTCCTTGTAATTACCCAGTAGCCAAGGTTGGGATTTCCAGAATCCGGACATCCGGACATCTGTATTTTTCCAGCACCACACAGCAGGAGGCTGAAGCCCAAGGGCTCTGTTGAGCTCAAATGCTCAAATCAGAATTCCAATCGTGAATCCTCAGGCTCCAAAATGACTTACTCTCATCACAATATATGAAATGAACTATAAATACATATTTTAACATTACAGAATTTAAATATTATTACACATCTTACTTCATGTCAGATCTTGTTAAATGTATGCCGTTATCTCAATTTACAAAGGTCAGCCGATGGCAGTGGAGAATAGAATGAGACGTATGTAAAAATCCTTTCACCAGTACATCGGTGGCTGAGATAACCCGGCCTTTTTGAAAGAGCTGTGGGCTTTTTTACTCCCTTTCAAATGAGACTTTAATGAGTATCATGCGGATAAACTCTTTGCAGAGGTTTGAAAAGATCCAGAGAATCTCTGTAGTAGGAACAAGCAAGCCATGTTGGATGAAATCACAAGCCATTTGAATGCCTCCTCATCTCTCTGGTTGTGTCAGAATCTTTTGGCTGCTTTTTTCCCCCACAGGAATGTTTTCATCTCCATGGCTAGGTAAATAGAATGTTCACGTAGTTGCTCGATTGCTATTCATGCCAGCACGGAGCAGCACAGAGTGACCTACTTCCAGCAGCATCCATAGAAAGCTTCACTGCTTTCCATCAAGGCTGATTTAAAAAGTCACCCTCTGTTTCCTGCAGCTCGCACCCCTGACTGCCCTCAGAGACGACAGCTATGGACTATCTGGGTCCTTACTTTCTTTCTTTTATCCTTTCTGCTCCCTGTGCTGGCTCATTTTAGTTATCTTTGCCTCTTCTGGGAAAGGAGAAGTGGGTGAGTGGGCAGCTGTAAAGGAAGTTAACATTTCCAATTTTTTGAGTGTATCTCTATAAAAGGATATTGGTGGGGCTGCCAGGAGAGGTCAGGTGAAGTTTTCTTATCTAGACTTCTCTTATACACATAAACGTAACTGATCAAAGGTTGATAACTCCCTAGAAACCATTTGGGCACATCCATATGGGGATGTTTCTTTCTTACTGCAGACCCCGGAGTGGAGTTTTAGTAGGTCACTCTCATGAGTTTCAATTGAGCCAATCCTTACTGTGTAATTGATAGCCTGGACTGAGATGGAAACATTCCAGACTCCAAGAGGAAAGTCTGGTTTGGAAAACTGCCATAAAGACTTTCATCGAGTTGGCCTGCACCTGACTCAGGGTTGAGCAAGAGCTTGTCTATGGTAACAGGTTTGGAGGTGGAGAGTCCCTAGAGGCTTTCAGTCTCTTCACTTAAAGATGAGAAAAATGAGCTCCAGAGCTTAGAGCAGTCCCCTCTCTGGATCTTTTATCCAGTCCTCTAACTTGCCAATGGTCAGTAATGCCCTGGCTCTGAGTGGCCAATTTTTGCCATGAAGAAGAAATTCCATCAAGTAGAACAAATATAAATTCTATTATCTGTCACTTGTTTGCAAGGGGAAATTTCAATTCCAGATCTCATAAAGTCAAGAAGGTTCTAGTTCCTTGAGAAGGAACTTGCCATGCTTCTGTCAAATGAGCAATTTTTGAAATTTTAAGCTGCTTTGTTGTAAAGCTTTTGTTCCACATTGTTCTGTGGCCATTGCTCAATTCTGCTTGGAGGCAGAGGCGAGTGAATGAGATAATAGCCAGCAGCTCCGATGGAAGACAGTGAGCTGAACACAGGAAGCAGTGTGAGGTCTCCTTTCCCCCACTGGTCTCTGAACATCTTCACAAAAGAATTTCCTGGCTACGAATTTTCTCTTTTTGTTGCTCACTTTGCCAGTCCTTTGTAGGTATGAACTTCAGGCCAACCATCAGTCTTACCGACATCTGTGCTAGTTGAATTCAGACCCAGTAGGATACTTCATATTATATGGCTCTCACTCTGAGATGTGAAATTATATCACTTTAGATCTCCATACCAGATGGTCCCTATGGTGAGGAATGTAGAGGCCCAGCCAGCTCAGCCTGAGAGCCATTGTTTCTTTGGCGAATGTCATTGCATCATTTCTCTTGCCTTTGTCCTTTCTCTCTGCAGCCTTCTCCTTTGTCTACTTTTTGTGTGCCCCTCATCTTTCTTCACAGATGGCCAAGACACTAATGTGCTTCTGTCGTTATGCTTATGAAACAAGTTGGGTCTTTAGAGGCTGCCATTCCAGAGACATTAAAGTCTTGCATCACGTTTGATACCAGGGTGAAGATTTGCAGGATAATTAGTGATCCCCTACTGTTATTAACCCCTGACTTATGCAGCTTATTTTCTTGCAAAGGTGTTGAAAGTTAATACCACTGTTAATAGTTTCAGTCAGGAGACCATAATGAAACCATGTGGAAAGCTAGGCCTATCATCAATATCCTTCAATCTCTTAATTTAGAGGGTAGAAAAAGGACAGTAAGAAGGAACAAAAGAGAGGGGTTATTTCTATCATAGGCCTATTTTTGCTAACCTTAATGATAGTCACTATCAGATAGACAAGACCCATTTGTTATTCTTAGTTTTAGGTGGTCATCACTACCAAAGTTCTAAGGTTAATCATCATCTTGTAATAGCTGTTGAGATGGTATAGGATAGAGGCATGGTTGGATTTTATTTTTAGCCATGTCCTCTTGTAATTATTTCATAAAGAATGTAAGGCTATTCATAATATTGCTCACTTAATAAAATTGAAAATCAACCAAGCAAAACTAGTAACCCGTGGATAACACCCCCTCTCCAATCCTCTAACAGCAGGGTCTCTCCTAGTGGTGCATTTTATTTTTCCTCCAATTGATCCAATTCTTTTCTAACTTTGCTCTAGCAAACCCCCTGAGAAATCATACTGGATTGGTTTAGATAAAAGGTTCCAAGCCTAACAGCAGGTTTGAAAATCTAAGCAAGTCTTTCAACAGTCAGTAATGGCCATCAGGAAGTGTCAACCTCAACCTTGAAGGACTTCAGGGTCAGCTCCTCTGATGCCCTCAACACGAGGCCAAGAATTGACAAGTTAATGCTTCCTCTTGCGTTGACCTTGGCAACCGCAGTAGCCTCATTACTACTCAGCTAGTTTCAGCCAGAAGCTGAGACTTGCTAGGAGTCAAAAAGGGTCCCAGAATGCCAAGACTGCCCTAAGCCATTCAGAGCAATTCAGTGAATTAAAGGATACTTCAGGATTTTCCTAGTTCAAATCCATATTTGAATTTAAGTTGTCAAATTCTTTGAAAGAGGACATCATGGATCAGGTCCTTTGGGGAAAATTTAGATCCTGACATGACGGTTTCCTGAGCAGCTTAAGTCGAAGACTCTCGGGATGGGGGTATGGCTGATGGAAGAGCATGTTGATGGAATGGACAAGGTAGAAAGCCAGAGGAGGAAGTTCTGCAGTGAATCTTGAGTGTCCTAAGCTAACCACACAAAAGGACTACAAGCTCTGAGCCCACAAGGTAACCTTAAAACAATGACTAACGCTAATTTTAAAGTGACTTTTTCTCACTCTTCTTCCCTCTGCCTTTGCCCACTCCAGTGATTCTCTCCTGTGACTCTTGCTGCCCCATCATTGCTATTCTCTGGTGCATTCAGCAGCCCTAAGGGTACTTTCTTGGAAATCGCCTGTCTGTACCAGCATGAGAGGGCATCTTTTCATCACCCGGAGGTCCAGTGTGAAGATGGGCCTGGCTCTTGTAGACTGAGATCTCATCCTTTCAAACCTATTCATCCATGTGCAGAAGAGAAACAGGGTAGACTGTGGATCACACTTGAGGGAAGGTTTGACATCATTTAGGACATTGAGCTTTTTCCCTTTGGACTCAGGATCATGGGATATCGAAGTTACAGAAGAATCTTAAAATTCATCTACACACATCTTCCTTATAGCGATGGGGAAATTCAAAGCTTAAAGACTTTATTTAAGGATACTCTAATGACATCCAGGCCTCCTGAGTCCCACTTCACTATTTTAGTCATTGAAGAATGTGGGATCAGAATCACCGTGGGATTCTGACTCTGTCTGGTTTCTCTGTCATTTTCTTGCAGGAGCTCCCTGATAATTCTAAATTGTGGCTTAGCTTACACCTCTGGTTAATAAAACCATGGACCACTTTTCATTAGCTCTGAATTCCGTAAGCTGGCATTCACAGCTTTTAAATTGAAGACAGTCTGCATTTTTAATAGGACTTCTGCTATTCTGTATATCATCTCTCCTGCAACTTAACTGGACTTCTTATGGTTTGCAAATATGCATTACCCTTCAGTTCCTTTGGATATTCTGTTCCTTCACCTGGAATTGCCTCCCCAACATTTTTTTTTTTGCCATTTTATTACTTCTCACCTATGTACCTCCAGACAAGTTTCACCCTCTCATGCAGCACTGCTCTTACTCTTAGAATACTTATCCATGGTCTTGTCTTATATTCTCTGTTAGATTCAAAGCTCCTTGAGAGCAAGGGACATACAGCACAATTTTCTGAATGTGATGAAAATTGTGTGCTCCTAAGGTATTTCTTCTTTGTAAGTGGGACCTCGGTTGTTGAGTATTCCAGATGGTTACAGGACTTGGGGATGTGTTGAGGGATGGGAGGTTTGTGGAGGGGAAGAATGGACAGTCTAAAAGTCAAGACATTCATGCCTTTCTGGGTACCATGGTGGCACAGTATGTCAAGGTACTGGTGCTCATCACACCTGTAGGATCTTAGATGATGGTGTAAGATCTTGTTGATACTTGTTTTATTCAGTGCACTATTCAGGAGAAAAGGTTCTGTGTGAGTCCCATGGGCAATGCTCTGGTGCCCTTGGACTAGAGTAGCTATTTTGTCACTTCCCAGATTTGTTCCTTGGGGGTCTCTGGGATGGCTTGCTATCCTCTTCCTGATATATTTTGCTGCCATTCAGAACCACATGATTACATTGATGTTCCAAGCTCTTATTTCAGTCACATTGGTGAAGAAATTGGCAAGACATTTACTGTGCCTTGTGTGTGTTTTTATTAGTTCACCAGGTACAGTGTAAGTAAATAAGTTCCTAGTTTACAATTTGAGTTCTTCTATGTCAGATCCTGCCAGAAGAAGAAAAAAGGCCAATGAAGATGCTATCATTTTGTAATTATCTTGAAACTAAAAATTGATGCGTGCCCTTGGCAGGCACAGTGCTCTCTCTCTTTCCCTTTTTGCCCTCTCCAGTGAGCATGGTCTGGGAAGAATCATGATGTCACTATCCACAGGGATGAGCACACGCAGCCCACACAGAGGTTCAGAGAGGGCTGGCCTGGAAACCAAGGCCAGGAACTCTGTGCTCCCGACCCATTAGCCCATAGGAACACTGCCAGTGTCTTCACTGAACCTACAGTTTCCTTACCACCCCCCACCCCATCTTGATTCCTCAACCCTGGAGCAGATCAGCTGCCTCCTCATAGAAATCCTTAGGTTGCTCATATATAAGGGGTTTCAAGCTGATGAAAATGTTCTGGAATTAGACAGGTGATTGTTCTGCAATGTGGTGAATGTACCAAAAAACAACTGAACCATATACTTTGAAAAGGTGAATAGTCTGATGTGTGAATTACATCTTATTTTAAAAGAAGAAATAGGATTCTAACATTTTATGCAAAAGCATTAAAATGTGCTGGCATAGAAGCTCCTGAAATACCTCAGGACTTTTTACTTGAGTGCTTACTCTCCTTGTGCATGTACTGGGCTGCACCAGCTGTTGAGTGTACAGAGGTGGAGGAGATCTCACAGCTTATCCATCTCAGCCATCGTTCTAGGTTAGACTGAGGCAATCTTGATCTAGGTATCTCTTTATGTTAGTTTCATTATAAAGAGGTAATGAACCTGATCTACTTGATAAGGATCCCAGGAGACAAAAGTCTGGACTAAGTGACTTAGAAGGGATGAGGTGCTAGATTCTCTCGAGTAGTTACAGGAATGGCTGAGGGTCACCCAAACACATGGAATAAACCCTAGGCTCAGTGGGGACCAGTGCACCAGGAGATGGGTTGTATCTTACCGTGGGTGAGTTTGTGCTATTAGATGCTCCACAAGGAGCTGAACTGCTTATGATTTTTACATCTGTAGTGAGATGGAGAGAGAGTTTGGTTTTTGCTGCAGTGGTAGAGCAAGAACTTTGTGGAGCAGATGTGTTTCTCAGGAGTCATCTGGTTCTTTGAAATGAAGGCAGGAGGAGCAGTTGAAAGGATAAGTGCCCAGGCACCCTAGCAGGTTTGTGATTGTTGGGCCTGCACTTAAGAGGTGCATAGACACTGCTGTTTGAAATGCACATCCTCCCAGATGCACCCCAAGGTTTCTCCTCACCTGCAAGACTGGAAAGCCTCTTAGAGGAAAGACCAGCTCAGCAAACTTGTGTTACTGTCTCATTTAACAGAAAGGGCTATAGCTTCAGAAAACCAGGATTGAGGTGCAGGGGATTCTCTATTCTCACTACTGCCCAGAGCACTTTCCTAAATGCTTGCACTAGTCATGTCCGAGGTCATGTACTGCATGGTAACCTGACGGGATGGCTAAGGCCTCTAGGCACTGCGGGAGAGGAGCTAAGTGTGAAGCAGGTGCTGATCACGCGGTATTTGCAGTCATTTGTCATCTTATGTTTTACTTTTCACTCTGCTACATGTGCTTAGGGTTAGGCAGGGAATCTTATCAGTGTCTTTCAGGGACAGACTGATGGGCTGTCACTCATACAAAACTTTCTAGTGATCTACGTAGAGAGGACCTGCTGGTACTCCTACCCCTCCTCATTCTATCAGTGCAGGAAAACCATTTCCCTCCATCTCTATGTGTTGAAAGGATCACACGTATCCTTCTTCGGGACCAACATCAGCGTCATCTCCATCTGAGAAGATGACTTTCCTCTGTTCTTCCACCCTCTACCCAGGTGGCATTGATTCCTTCTGTGCTCTCACAAAACCTAGTTACATATCTGGTGTGACACTTGCCACATTCAGACAGGTGGGCTTCTCTGGAGACCTTGTGGAATGCCTCTTTTTGATTTTGTACTTGTGTGTCTAGCACAGTGCCTGGGGCAGAATGTATGCCCAGTGTATGTCTATTCAATAAGTAGATAAATAAATAACATTATTTGTGCACTTCCACACATAGTGGAAGATAGTTATAAACTCTATAAATATTTAAAATTGCTTTCCTCTTTATGGTTGTGATGCTTGATGAGAATACATTCTAAATGTGTCTATTAAATCTTTTTTATGTCTATGGGATTTTTTTTTTTGGTCAAACGTGATAAATTTTGAGAGAAGAAGCTATGCCTTTTAAAAACCAGAATTTTTAAAAGCAGTGGTTTGTTAACATGTGCTCAGCAGAACACTAGAATTCTACTGTGGTAACAGTTGCTAAAGAAAAAGTAGTCTAAGGGCTGAATGAAGTTCGGGAAAGTCTGGCTAATTAGGTTTCTCTATTGTGGGATGTCTCAAAACTGCAATATGACAGTGCTGAGGAATATAAGCGAGAGTGATCTGTACGCAGGGTATTTCTGCAGTACCATTTTAGCTCTTACAACAGTGTGGAGGGCATAGTAGGTCTTTGGTATTTTGTTACTGATGATGGTTCAGTGCTTTGATCTAGATCCTTGCAAAACAAATGAGTGTTTCTATGTGTGACAAGGGCTCAATTCCACCACCGTCTCTGCATAACACCTGTGCTCCGCCATACTGTAAAGAAAAATTTAAGGGAATTAAAACATTACTTGTCATAACAAATTATCAGACATCTCTGGTGGACTGTGCAGCAAATGACTGTGGTTTTAGAAATAGCCTCCCGGCCCTGGTAGCTCTGCAGTCACCTCCCAGGACTATTTCATAACTGCCATTTCTCTGCACAGTAATTACCAACCTTCTCCTTGATAGATGCACTGGTGTGTCTAGGAGTAATTGCTGGGGAGCTCACACTTTCAAATTTACAAGAGGCAAACAACTTTGTATTTCCCTCAAGGGGTTATCAGGTATTCAAACTGTGCTATGTAAAGGATGCTATTGATCATAGAACTAGGGGAAGAACTTGAATTTTCACCTCAGTATTTTTCTCAATGGGTGAGGGCCTGACTCACTAGATTGATGGTATAAAGATTTTTGGGGAAGGTGGATAGCTTACTTTTTGTTGTAATTTCTCTCCTTCTGGAAGTTTGGAACAATAATAAGTCTTGATATAGTTGGACTCTTTCTCTGCCTTCAGATAAATCTGGTTACTTGATGCCAGTAGCTAGAAAGCAGATGAAAACCTGATCCAGTCCAAGTTCTCACCTGTGCCTTTGGTGTTTATGCTCTAGAGATCTCAGGGAACACAGAGGACATCCCTCTGGTGCGTTGGAGGCAGCAGTGGCTGGAAAATGGCACTTTACTTTTCCACATCCACCACCAAGATGGTGCCCCAAGTCTCCCTGGACAAGACCCAACCGAGGAACCTCAGCACGAGTCAGCAGAAGAAGAACTGAGGATCCTTCACATCTCAGTCATGGTAAGGACAGCATCATCATGGCTTTCACACCATAGGTAGCTTGTGCTACATTGACATAAGTCTCGGTGAATGTAGGTATACAAGTTGGATTTTCATTTCCATAACAAAATGCCTGAGGTGGAATGCTTGTGAAAAAAAGAGGTTTGATTATCCCTTATTTCTGGAGAATGAATGGAACAGCACCTGTGTTAGTGCAGTTCTGGTGAGGACCTCTCCACTGCATCACAACATGGTAGATAGAGAGCAATGCTAAGAGTGCCTGTGAGAGAAAGAAATGATATCACCAGACAGGAAGACAGAGAGACCGAGGTCTCAAGTACCTTCCAAGATCATGTTCCTAATTGTCCTAGGCCCCATTTCTTAATGTTTCTACACCATTGGTTAATACTGCAACTCTGGGAACCAAGCTTCCAATCCATAAACTACTGGGGAGCAAACAATATCCAAACCATAGCAATAGTTCTATAAGATTGAATCCCATAATCCTCACTGATCATGGTAATAAGTGAACGTCCCATTTGTGGGAAATATGTCCACTTGTGCTATACATTGCTGCTGTCCTCCAATACTTGTCTCTGGGGATATGTCCAGTTATGAAGTAGCTTTTACAAATCAGAGATAATGTGAGATGGACAATGGATTGTATTAGAAAGGAATTATTCAGTTAACATTGAATATTTTATAGAATATCTTAGTTTCTCATTCCCAAGAAGGGTTAGCTGCTACCAAACCCTCCTTCCTTTTCTCCTAGTCAGGAGTCATCAGCCTACTGGCTCTCTTTCCTCTTACAATAAAGGTTTTGTTAACAGATAATATTTTCTCCCATTAACTCATTTTAGAAGCTTTACTACCTGCATCTTTTCTATGTAGAAATGTGAAACTTCAAGAACATGAGAAGATGCATTCTAAAATTCTAGGAATTTGTGTTTCAGAATCTCACTAGAAAGTAATGCTGCAGTGGTAGGTGGGAGGCTTTGTTTAGTTTTATTTTGTTTCCTGATGAACTTTCAGCTCTTAGAAGAGTTCATTCACATAGCGCTTGATCAATATTTGTGGAACAGAAGAACAGGTTTTCTAGCGAAGATATGTTTCATTTGATATTTTATGTGTTCATGTTGTATTGGTTAACTAAGCATATTATCTGCTTACGGAGTTGTTTGATAGCAAGTTGAGGCTTGAATGATTACCATACGAGTGGGAGGCCATGAGCTATTTTGCTGTTAGTAAATGTAACACAGAACAAGCTTATGTCTGGTATAATTTAAATTCATCTCTTGTTTTGGTAGTACTACTACTTGTTTAATTCTGTGTATCAAACTGAAGGGAAATGGGAAAACAGGGAAACATTTAAATATCTAAAATTTTCCTTTTCCAAAAATTTAGGATGGAGAATTCCCCCATTAAAACCTTTCATAAAATCTCAGAATGTGAACATGCCAGCCTTTTCTTTAATCAGTGATCCCTAAATAACAGATTTGGTAGTTTACCTCTGTGCACTTTGTTTACACTATCTGATGTAGATGGGGACGTCCTTGAACATTGAAGAGTAAACCTCAATGTCTAAGGAAGGCAGACAAGTAAAGGAAATTACTGTACTTCAATTTGCAAATTGTCGGAGGTCTGTAAATGGGAGGTGCAGAACTTACAAAGCTTTCATCGAAGGACAGTGCTCCCTCTCGGAGGAAAGGTGATCTTCATTGTGCCTCACAGATTCTAATGAGTGTGAGATCAGCGAACTCAGCCAGCCCAACCCAGAGACTGGGTGTCTTCGTGTTTAGGATATGATCTGATTAAAAAGAAAGGTGATCTGGTAGATTTTTCCACCTCCCATTCTTCATACATGTGGGAAACAGTCATAGTCATGAGTGTATGATTTGCTCTGTTATTTATTTATTTATTTATCTATCTATCTATTTATTTAGTTTTGGTCCAAGACCATTTCACAGAACTGGTCTCTGGCACCCCAAGAACAACAAGAACAATAACAACCCATTCAGGGTAAAGAAATGTTTGTAGAGGCTTCCAAGGATGAATGCCCAGTGTGGCTGTATTTGAAAGAAAGACTCAGAATGCTGGCACTTCAGATAGGGGGCAGATCAGATAGGTGTTTGGGGTGAGGGACCATACTGTAAAGATCTGTAGGAAGATAGTCTGAAACATGCCTTAGGTACTGCACTATATCCTCAGTGCAGCAAAGGCTCTACCATCTATCCTTGGAATGGGGTACTCCATCCAGTAAGTTCTCCAGGGGATGCACTTGTGTATGTGTGTGCATGTGTGTATGTAAGCAAGAGTGTGTGCATACATGTTTTTGAGGATGGATGACTCTACAGACAGAAACGTGCTCATCAAAGATGCCAAAGAATTTTTAAAATATCTGCGCTCTTAAAATACAGCAAACCCTGTGAGAAACCCTACAGTATTACTGCTTCTTTATGAAATCCCTTGGGCAGGGATTAATGGACAGTGGATACTGAAATGAGGAGAGAACAAGAGTTGGTCTTAAAATTCTGTTGGATATATTTCTTTTATTTGCCACCAGTCACTCATGGCAGACCACCAATAACTTTAGGTTGTCCAAATAATAAAGAAAAAACTATCCTTTCTCTTTATTTTAGTTTGTTCTAATTTTCAATGAAGCTGGAGGAAGCAGAGACTAAAATGACATAGTCAGAGGGTGAAGCTTTGTTGTCTCTCGTGTGATCCCTTTTGGATGTGAACAGGGCATATTCCCAGGATGGTCTTTGACCTCTGCCAAAGAACAGGGACCTCAGGGTGAGCTGAACACATGTCTTCATGCCTATCCTTGTGGAAGAAAGTTTTGTTTGGAGCCAACTGTAGCTTGCCTATCCTTCCCCCTTCCTCCATTCCCATTCCACACCACACAGCCTCACATGCTGCCTCTCCAGTCCTAGAAATACTTTCAAAGTCTGAAGTTGAGTATCTGCCCTTGGCTTAGAAATCAAGCCTGAGGGTATCCTGTTTGAAGATGTTGTTCTTAGAGTCTCTGATGATTTCTTCTTAAGAGACTCAGGGATTGGTAGACTTTATTTGATTCACTTTATACCATATTCTTTGGAGGTAAAGCAGGCAGCTATTTGAGGCATCCAAAATGACAGCATGATAGATGTTAGAAGATGGTAAAATCTTTTGACTAGTAAAAGTGTTGGGCAGTGAAATACATGTAAATGAAATCTTATTTCCTAAACCCTCTTCGTTATGAAATAACAATAGCAGGGCTATTCTTCATTAACTTTAATGATTAATATTGATGCAGTTTTCATATTGGAATCAAAATAGCATAATTTGGAAAAGAACAAAGTTAAGGTTACTAACAGAACATGAATATGCTCAGCTTTTTCTTTCCTGTTAGGAAAAACATATATTTAAATGCTTAATGGGTGGTTCTAAATATTTCCAGTATGTGCAGGGAGAATTAGTAGTTCTGTGAAATCCTTAAAGTTTAAATTTCTCTCTTTTTTGTATTTACACTTTTCTCATTTTTATGACCCTAATGCAAGGACCACTGTTCATTTTCATATTCTGTATTTACAATGTTTTTTAAAACCCCAAATATAAATAATGATGCAATGAAAAATAAAGGTAAACTCTTTTCGTATCCTTGTGACATTGCATGAATGAGAATTTGCAAGTCTTCTTACACTGTGCCCGGTATAAATCTGTCATCAGCAAAATCGTGAGCTTGCAGAAAACCAATATCCCAGCTGGGAGGTTGGCAATTTAAAACTTTGAAAAAGCTGTTGCTTTTTTTTATTTTTCAATCACATCCTAAAATTTCTGAATTATTTTTTCCAAAGAGGTACCATTTCTTCCTTGCATAGAGTAATTGGATTTCCCTTCTGAAATCTTAATGTTATTGCTGTGAGGGTCAGATGATGTATTTTAACCTCTTGCATGATTCAAACTTGGCTTGAGAGATTTATTTCAAATTTGCCAAGATAATTGACATTTAGAACCGTGAAAGTACACAGAGACACTCTTTTTAAAACTCTTGAACAAGTGAAAGTAGAATTGGTGAATCAGAACTGAGTGTGAGCTTAAATCAAAAGTTAAGAATTTCTCCACTGGTAACATAAATTATTTACTCCACGGAAGACTAAATTTTAACACACTTTTACAACAAATATTCAGACAATATGGATCTAACTTCATATTGTAGTTTTACTAATTATTGTATACTGTACATTTTTCTTCTATAGTAGGCAAAAGAATTAAGTGGTGCATAAAAGAATGCATTGCCTAGATATTTTATTTTTGTAGTTAAAGATAACAGAGTTCATCGATTTCCTGTACGCTAGTAGGTTGGTTCAATTATTTTTCTCAGAAAGTAGACCTTCAACAATGCTTCAGTTGTCTATCTGTCTGTCTGCTATCTATCTACCTACCTATATATCTATTTTATCTTCTATCTATCGCTTTTTGTTATAATAATAGCACTCGCTGGCAGAGAAAGTCTTTGTGGTTTTGCCTTTGTAGGCACAATTCACAGTTGTGGGGGGGTGACATCTTGGAGCATCTGTGCCTCCATAAACATTTGTGAACACAGCCCATCAGGCAAGCCTGGGTGCTGCTCAGGACCCTCAGCCCAGCTACATGAGCCCCACTGATCAGCGCCTCTAGGCTTCTGTGGCTTTGCATTTGTCATTAGAGACCTTTACCCAGGCTCTCTGCTTTAGCAGCTCCAGGTAGCTGTATGCACAGCATTCTCTCTTAAGAGAAACAGTATAAGGAATGCATTTGTGGGACAAAAGAGGCTGTGGTACTTTTTTAGAGTCCCAATGTCCAGCAAGTAGAGAACAAAGTTCTGGAGACAAAAGAGGTTGCAGGTGCTCTTAATAGAGTCCCAGTGTCCAGCAAATAGGATGAAAAATCTAGGCAAGTTCCATTCTGGAGTAGTAACATTTGGGGCTCAGTTAGCACAAAGCCCACAAAACACACCTGTGAGGGTCTCTTGGGTCATGTTTTCGTGACTACAAAGCAACATTGTGCCAAAGTCCCCGTCCTTGCTTTATTGTTATGTTCAGATTCAGTCCAACTGCATGACATTACTCTGCTTGGAGCTGTGCTTTGTCTCCCTCCAGCAGCACAGTCACTTGCAGGGTGGAAAAGAGCAGTTTCAAGCGCTGCAAGCCCTGCATGTCATCAGGACCATCAGGCATTTATTAAGTGTCCCGGGGCATGAGAGAAAGAGGGATGGATGCTTTTTCTGTCAGCACCTTTTGCCTTCAGCAAACCTGATACAAAAATTCATTAGCAGATTAATTAATCAGGGTCACTTTCTCAGGCTTATGGTGAACTGCTGTTATTTGTTTCATCTAACTTAAGATGCTCTAATTTATCAGGACCAATCTTTCTGATCTTTAAGTAATAAATAGGAACATTGAGACAAAAACAAAACAAGGCAGCAAAAAATAAACCAATACGTCAGAAAGGACAAAAGAGGGAGATCTTTCTTTATTCATTTGAGGAAGACTGCTAGACATTCAAGCTATTCATCATGGGACTGGACTGCCTTGCTGGTCAGACTGCCTGCCTGCCATGGCCATCATTGGATGCCTTGCCTTCCATTAGGAAAGTGATGAGTGGTTCCTAAAATAATCAACAAGATCCCTAAAACAAAACCTCTTTGTTCTGTTTGTCTGCAAGACTGATGTGTAAAATCCTCAAGATCCAGCGTCCATTTGAAGCCTATTTCCAGAGTCAAGAAACACTTGACTTGCAAATCTCCCACCTCTGATACCCGGGGGACACCTCTTGCCAGGATGTGCCTATTGCCAGATGCAGTAGGCACAGGTATCTGTCAGCCCCTCAGCCTCTTCCGTTGCTCATCTATGTGGTTGTTGCATGGTGCATTTCTGTGTTCCTGCAAACTGAGTGGCAGGCTGCGGTGGAAGGATAGCCTTGGTATAGAGCTGGAAGAGTGGGCCTGCAGCCCTGGCTTCACCACGTCTGGTAATTTTCTGACCTTTTTGGAAACTTCTTTATCTTATTTGTAAAATGGATGCATTGCTTTAGAGAGTATAAATCCTCTTAGCTCTATCAGTCATGGCATTTTACTATAGAAATGCATATGAAGGTAAGGGAAACAGCACTGTCCTAACTAAAAAAGAAAAAAAAAATCAAACAGCATATTTTCTGTGAGCGTGGAACTGCAAAGTTGTTCAGGACCCATTATGGACGATTTGGCTTGGCTCTTTCACACTTGCTTCTGTTGGTTCTGCTGCTATGAGTGAGCTACTCTATGAACTTGCCTACATTTTGATGCTTCTGCATTTTTGAAGTTCCCTTTATTCAACAAGTCACCTTGGTTATGATCTCTACTGACTTCTGTTAGCATCACAGTGTTTCCAACTTTTCATTGCTGTTAGGGTCTTTGCTCTCCCATCCTCTAATTTTAATGCTATAGGAAAGAAGCTAAGGGATCTAGCTACTTGCTAGATTTTCTGTTTTTTTCAAAACTTTTCATATCATGTTATGCCATAGGTGAATGTCACCCTAACTTTCTCTTGTTGGCTACTGTTATGGGATTCATGCAAATCATCCCTGCTCCTGGCATCAGATATTACTATTTCCTTTAGCAGAGGCTAAAAATCAATGCTTCTGTGATTTCTTTCTAAGGTACCATAGGCAGAGTAAGACCTAACTGGCAAAGATATCAAGAGAATCAAAAGGCAGTGAGTGCTACCATATCATCATCATCATCACCATCACATCATCACTGAAATATTATTTTACATTTATTATGTATTAACACTGTTTTGAGTACTCCAATACATATTAACTTTTATTCTCATCACAATACTATAATGTAGGATTTGTTATTATGTCATTTTACAAATGAGAGGACTGCAAGTCAGACAGGCTAAGTGACTTATTCAAACTTAAACAACAATTAGTTTGCAGAATCAAAATTGAATGTGAGATAGTCAGCATAATATGACTCTATATTTAGAGAAACACCTAACTTCCCTCTGGCTTTAGTGAGTAATCACTATGTATTTATTACTTACTTCTTTACCAGATTTTGTTATTTTCTTGACTTTTGTTTGTGGAGACTATTCTGACATTTCCCCCATTATTACCTCAACAGTCATAACTCTATGAGCACTAGGACCCACAACCACGGTGGAACACAGATCTATATTCTGTGGCTCCTGCATCCAGCTCACCCCAGAAGCTCAGATTCTGTTCAGCTCTGCTAGGCCCACCTGCTAACCTTGGCTTCTACAGCCCCACCTCACAGCTGGCAGTGGGTTTGTTGGCAGTGAAGAAACGATTGCAGTTGGGGAATTCCAGCACTAAATTTTTGAAAGTCATGGAACAATAAACTTAGCTTTCTGATATATAAACTTTCACACTTTTACAGAGAAGTTTTAGAAACTTGTAAAGTATTTTAAAAGCACTACTGAACTGTCATTGATTTGAAAGTATCATTGACTCACTCATTCATTTAGATATTTATTCTTTCCTTTAACAGTACTTTTCAGGCTGACGATTCTTTTAGGTACAAAGTAGATAGAAAATTAATAAGACATGAATCTGCTGTCATGGAGCGTTTAATGCTTTTGTTAGTATTTAGCATTTGAGGATAGCTCCTGACAGAACTAAGAGCCAAGCAGGGTGTCTACCTTCTTTTCCATTTCCTTCCATTCTTTGCATCTTCTGTACAATTGTGTTCTTCTCTTTCCTGGGGTTTGCAGAAGCTTTAAGGTCCCTATGTTGATTTGTTTGTTTGTTTGTGGGTTTTTAGACAGCAAGGAAAATAACTAAGAGGCCAAATTTTAGGATACTGATAATCTTTTTAACAACTTCACGTAATAGTCTGTTCAGCAATTTAACTTAGAGAGACCAGCAGTTTAAAGTATTTAGCTTTCCCAAATCCCAGAAAATCCTTTTTAAAACCAGTCATAATATCTATGAATTTTTAAAACAGTACTCACAATCGATAACATTCTTATAATACAGCGATCCCTTACTAAGGTTTTGTGTCCCTGACATTATATGGAGTTGTATATATGCTTTTTTGGTTAGTGTTTTTGTTTAGGGTTTTTATTGTTTTTGATTTTTTTTTTTATCGGTACCAGGGATCGAACTCACGACTGCCTGCTTGCAAGGCAGGCGCTTATGCCGCTGAGCTAAATCCCCAGCCCCTGATTTTTGTTTTGTTTTGTTAGTTACCAGTAATCAAACTCAGGACCTTGTGCTTTCCAAGGAGGCACTTTGCCGCTGAGCTATATCCTCAGCTCATATTTATGCTTAATATCAATCATTTCCATAACAACCTTGTGAAACGTATTAATTCCCCCATTTTTCAGATGTGAATACGGAAATGAGGTTTAGAGAAAGTCAAATATGTGGCAGGGTCACACGGCCATGAGGGCGATACCATAATGCAAGGCAGGTATCCATGACTCCAGACTCAATTCTGGCACAATTCTCTTTGTTGGTGGCATCAGAGTTGGCTAATTTCTTCATGATATGGAATGAGTTTACTTTTCATTTAGCAGAGCATGAATCCTTCTCCTGATAAAGGTTAGGATGGCACATAGAGAACCGGGCAAAATTCTATCATGACAGTCCCTGAGCTACGTCAGCAGGTGGCTCAGAGCAGCAAGATCAAGCATCCCAAAAGAGCCTGGGGTTGGCTTTGAGCAAACAATGGTCATTGAGAAGCCAGTGAGGACTCTGTGTTCCATGGTATTGAATTTTAGTGACATAGTTTACTGTAAGGGATTGGCTGTCAGAAAGATTGATTTAAATAATAGTTCTATAAGTTATTAGGCCTTTTTTTTTTAGTGATTTTGTACAAATTGCTTAATCTCTTTAAACTGTCTTTCCTTAATCACAAAATGGGAATACTAATAGATCCTACTTCACTGGGCCACTTTAGATGATTTAATAAAATGATGCTTACAAAGTACTTCCTATAGTACAAGGCCCATGGGAAGTGTCCAGTAAATACTGGCTATGTAAACTCTTGGGGTACCATGCAAGCTGCTTGTAACAATTCTGCATGCAGTGTGTTGCCCAGGAGCCCATAACCTTAGGGAGCCAGAAAAGCAGCTGGGATCATAGCAACCTCTTATAGGAGCCCTGCAGGAGTTGTGCTTAGGGAAAAGACCAAGGCAATTAGGGGTATCGGAATAACAGAATAGGACCATTACAAACTATGGGATGAAATTATATATGTCCAGGACATTGTTAGGCCTCTTCTGACTCATTGTTTATGGGGTTTGCTAGAAGATATTCTGTGGTTTAGGATGATAATCCCAGCTACAACTTTTCTGGATGAACGTCACTGATTTATTTATTTATTAGTCAAACCAATTGATGTCATTATGGGAATCCTTTACTACCCAGGTATCTATGGGTACTGAGATTGTTGTTTTCCCCATTCACAACAAGGAAATGTTCATAGTTAACACTGGTGGAAAAACTCAGAGTTATGGATTCCTGGTGTTGTTATCTTTCCTGTAGGTCATAGTGTTTTTCCCTCATGTTCTGCCTATATCTGAAGTTCCAGGCTTGCCTTTAATTCCTACCTCAAACCCACATTCTTGTGCTTTGGCAGGAGGCTGATTAGGACTTTGTGTAATAGAGGTAGGCTACTATGAATCCACAGAGAGAACCCAAGCATGGACAATGACAAGGAATGTCTGAGCCAGGGGTAAGGGACCAGATGGTAAGCATCTTCACCTTTGAGGCCATTCAAGCTATGTTTTAACTACTCAACACCTGTCAAGGCAATTCGCAGGCAAGCATTCACAATACACAAATGAATAAGTGTGGATGTATCTCAATAAAACTTTATTTATAAAAATGAGCAATGAGTCACATTTGGGCCAGAAACCAGAGTTTGATAATCCTAATCTGGTACATTCTCCTGGTTTTGCCTTTAGAGTCTAAACAGAGACTAAAACCCAACAACTTGGGGGAAATATAGGATCATATTTGCAATTAAAAAATACTAACTTGCTGGTTTAGTCAGATCCCCGTAGATTGATTATAATTGTCACTTAAAACAAGCATTGACAGTGATTGTTCCTGCTAGAAATTGAAGGCATGTGGTATTCACAAATTCAGGTGAGATCTAAGCACATTAGCCTCTCCTGAGAGGTACTGATGGGTTTAGCAAAGACAGATGTTAATGAAAACAACACAGTGCTTAGAGTTGGCAAGAGAAGCATAAACAGGATCCTTATTAGCAAATATGCTATTTTTCTTCCCTGGAAGGCTGAAGAACTCTTGCTTGGTCTCAATTTTGATGCACACAATAGACTTTTATGAAATGCCAGCTTATGTTAAAACCTTACCTTGTAATGAAATATCTGATGTAAGTGCACAGGAATGAAAGTAGAGTTAAGCTTCCAAGCATGATGTCATGACACAGTTGGTTTGTGCAGGGACTGACACATGGCGTTGTAAGAGGTAGTGGTGGCTCTCAACCTTGCCAGTACAGCTCAGGGTGGACGGGACATATTTAGACCTGACCTTATGAAATTAGCTGTGACACTTCAACATAGTACCTACTAAAGATCATTAAATGTTTTGCCTGTGTGAAGGCTGATGTCAGCAGCCCTCCCTGAAGTTGCAGAGGGGTCTTCAGGTAAATCTGGAAAGCCCAGAGGTTACTCTGTTGTGTATTTGATTTTCCCCTCTGATGGCTATACTATTGCTGCTGATGCCTACGAATATCTGCAGATGAGTCAAGTAGCCTTCTAACTTAGGAAGAATCAGATGTGGGTTTATGGATATGTCACACCGTGACTGACAGCAGTGAATGCTCCGCTGGGTAGAATCTGGGACCTTCTGTGCTCTAGCTCCCAGTCTCCACTAGCTGGGTTTTGTATAGCTACTTAGCGTGGCCCGTGTTGGGAGTACAGCCACCCCAACACCACAGAAAAAACAGGGCTTTATGGGAGATCCCTATGAGTGATCACACTTGAGATGTTTATTGAAGGATTTGGCTTTCATTTCCTTCTGTCCCATACCTTGGCTGAAGAAGGTGGGTGGCTTTAGGACTAGTGCACATAGGTGTTTGGGGTGTGTTGGAGTGAACGTGTCTGAATCTGGCATCTGTGGACCTTAGGCATGTTCCTACAGTGTGAGGTAATCCATCACACAGAATGAGGTTAGAAGGGGTCTGCATCCCGACAGTGCTGTTAAGGCATTCCTTTTTCATTTTCTTTCTAGTCTCTAAATGTCTTGGAGTGTGTGCATCCTCCAATAAGGATCTTGTTTATGCTTCTCTTGCCATTGCTCTTCAGCTTTGAGCTGGCCGTGTTGGCTCCAGCCCATTTCGATGCTCTGTCACTCAGAGCCTTGCACCAGGGGCCTCCAGGCTCCCCAACGCACACTCACTCCCCCTCGGCTCCACCTGGGGTGGGAAGCAATGCCAACAGGTCCCAGATGGCTTCTGCTTGTGGCACCCATAGTGCAGTGGCATTGGCCTAGAATATGGCTGTATTTGCACAGACTGCTTTACACTTGCTTCTCCTCCGCTGTGACTAGAGCTCATCCAGAGAGACAAGCAGACAGAGGTCAAATTAGACCACTGAAACAGAAGTCAGGAGGCTCTGATTGTGGTCCTTTTCCCCTCAAAACCTATGAAACTTTAGCCAGGACTCATGACCTTCCTGGGTATCAGCTTTCTTCTTTGAAAGTGAGAGGCTTCACAGAGATAACTGTTCTCAAAACTTTAGGGATTCCTGGGAATATTTTTGCCATATTTTAGTACAACTCATATGAACATTTTCTGAACATATTTATTTAAATGGACTGCCTTTCCAGCTTAAACTTTTTCCAGTCTTGTCTAAGATGAATATTCCAACTAACTGTGGACTTAAAGTTATAACAAATTACTTCAACTGAGGTGCAATTGATCTTTTATAAAAGTAGATGATAACATAAAAATGTTACACACTTTTATTAGCCATTGGCTTGCCACACATACCGTGAGCATGTAGCTGGGCTACGTCCCCTGCCTTGGGAATCCCTAGCTGGGTGACCTTGCAATGCCTCAGGCTGTCACACTCTAGGATCGTGAAAGTGAAGGACATGTGGGACACTGGCAGTCCCAGGTTGATGCACTTGAAAGTAATAGATAGAGAAACTTCCTTCCATTCCCTGCAGCAACTCTGCTTTTCTTTTTTCCATTTCTGGAAGATTCGAGATGATGGTCTGTGGGGAAAACCATGGGCCCCTGTGGCTGTAGTTTGAGTGGAGTGGAGAATGTTTATTGTAGGGAGCCATCACTCTCCACTGTGGACCCCTGGCTGGTCCTTGGTGGGACTTGGTGGCTCATGGACCTTTAGATGCTGTAGTGGTTCCACTCTGCAGATGCCTGGCTTTCCTGAACTGCTGGCCCAGCATCCTTTGATTTGGGGTGGCTCTGTTCCTCCCAGTACCCCAGTCATCTCTTTAGACCCCCCCCCCACCAGCTTTTACTAGCAGGAAGGACCAGGAGTCCCCTGGGATCAGCCTCAGGAAAGAGTGGCCTCAGCACCACCTACAGGAGCAGACTGTGGAAAGGTCTCCAGCCTCCAGCTTGGGAGGGTCTTGGTAAAGGAAAACCTCCCAGAATCTCCACTAGAAGGGTGGGTAGCACCCTTGGGCTTTGCTAGGACCTTCAGGACACCTCTCAGTCTCCTATTTTGTGAGGGCCATGCTGGTCCTCAGGACAGCTTCTGGAGGGTGGAGGCAAGGGGGTCACGACGTCCAGCATTTCCATCAGCAGTGGAGGCTCCTCCTGAAGGGACTGAAGATTTAGGGTTCCTCCTTTAATCCCACTCCCTTTTCCCTCTCTGGTTTCTGCCCTTCACAGTTCCTTTGCTTCTTTGATCAAGTTTGACTCCTATGTTTATTTAATAGTTTGAGTGAAAATTGGACCTTTACCTGTTCCTCTGGTATCACTAGTATGTCCAAAGGCCTTTTTTTGAATCCAGAAATTTGTATGCATGCATACACGCGCGCACACACACACACGCACACACACACGCACACAGACACACGTGCGCTCCCTTCTGTTAAATACTGCTGTGCCTGGATAATGTCATTCCACATCAGAAGGATTTCAAAGAAAGAGCAATCTAAAGGAAGAAGACAGTTATTTTACTTGAACAGTGATACAAATGATGCATTTTCATAGTTTAGGGGCTGATGAATCTCAATCTTCCTACCCGTTCTTTGTACCAGAATCACCCATTCTGCACTTGCTGCCTCCCTGTTCCTGCACCCAGCACAGCCCTGGGGTTCTGCTCTCTTGCCCTCCTTTCACTAAGCTCTGCTCCTTTTGGTTTCTACCAATCTCAGCATCTCTCTCCACTGTGGACTCTTCAGGACTGAGGCGGAGCTCCACCTGTCTACTCTCTACCTTCTGATTCATGCTCAAAACCTCCCTTTCACCTCCATCACCACGTTGTTTCTAATGAAATGCAGTGCAAAGTGTGTCCACTTCCTGAGCGAGAGCTGGGAGCACTTCCTTCCCCTTGGGAGGGTGAATTCTGAGGGATCAAACCCTTCACAGCTTACCCTCCCTACCACACTCTGTGTCTTGGGCACCAGATCGGCTCAGCTTTGCTTCCTAGACCTTGCTTGCTGTTTAATACTTCAGCAGTTTTATTTGCACTGGACTTCTTGGTTATACTCCCCTTCTTCTCTGGGTGACATAATTTCTTCTTATTCTTTTTAAAATTCCACATCTCCTAGGACTTCTAGGGAAGGATTATTGACCTGCCTGCCTCTGGGCTGGGTTAAGCAGTGTGGGGCAATCCCTGGAGTGCATTTCTTCATTGTCCTTATCTGTGCGTGAGCACACCTCCCCTGAGATGGCACCCCTGCTGGGAGGGGTTGTGCATCTCGGTATCCTAGTGGGGGGTCTGATCTTTTGCTAAGAGGCAAAAGGGAGCTTGAGAATGAACAGACAGCCCTGTGAGGAAGGGTGAGCAAAGCTGTGGCACTGTTGGAATTAACAGCAGTTGACTTGCTCTGCCGTGCAAGGCCCGCGGAGGAATGTGCTAGTCTGGGCCCCTCTATGGTTGACCTGACTCTATTTCCCCTCTCAACCTGCACTGCTCCCTCTTTTCCCACAGAGCCTGAGGGAAAGACCATCACTCCCACCAGAAATAAGTCACAGGGCTATCTCGACCCCCACGGTATTCTATGCAACACGTAGCAAATTATATCATTGTATAAATCAGTAGAAATTTATGGTTAAATCAATTATGCAAATAAGTAATTTTATACAATTGTATTAAAAATATTTTTAATATGATAAAAATCCCTGTGAGAGAGTGTCAGAGCAAGCACTCCAGTCCTGAGTATCAGAAGCCCTGGAAGAAGATTGGAGACTCACAGTGTTACACAATGAAGAGGCCCCTCCCACAGCCTGGAAGTTGGGACAGTGCCTGACCCAGCCTTCAGGGTAGCATCCGCAATAACTTGATTTTCCTGTCTTTGGTGAGTGCTTTCCCATTTTTGCAGTTCACAGTCAGTGTCGTGATACCTGGTCTGTGCCCATCAATTGCTAAGATGTGGCAAGTGCATTTGATACAACAATAGGTAAAGTGCTAGAATTTGTGACCGACTTCCTTTTTCCCATTAGTGTGGAGTCAGAGTTATAAATGACCTATAATAAGGTCATTCGCACTCAACTTGCCTTCTGATATGCTTTCTAGACAGAGAGAGGAAGAAAAGGAGTTACAGCTGGCGTGGGAGCACACTGAACCTTCAGTGAGGCTGTGGGTCTATGCAGTTTGCAGCCCTCATCTGTCACAGTGTGGTGGCAGAGAAAAATCACTGATCCTGACAGTATCCCCACCACCACCTCCTGGAAAAGAAATTACTTTTCCCAGTTATAGAATGGAGTCCATAAGAACTTTATCACCCTACCTGCAGTCCCTTTACAGAAACAGAAATGCAAGTGTAAATAAATGGGCATACATATGATGTATAGATTAATAAAAATGAGAAGTACAGCTTTAGATTTTAAGGGAAGGTGACTTTTTTTCACACCATTCACTTTGCAAAGCCTGTGGAATAGCTCTGCCTGTCATTGGGTCCTAAAGTGATGTTTAAAAACTTGATGGCAAATTTCTGTGACCTCTTTCATGATGAGCCTTGATTTACCCAGAGCTCTGGGTAGGAATAATTAGATCCAAGTACAGATTAGTTAATTTTACTAGGAAAAAAGTACTTTCATGTCACTGAACTCCAGCCACCTCACACTTGCTTGCACCAAAAAGTAGGAGCAAGAGTGAGGTTGGCTAAAGATAAGCCATCAGGCTTCCTGAAAAACACAGTACAGTCCCCAGATGGTGGGTTTACAGTGTGCACCTGCCACTTGAACATCCTTGTCGGTGAGGAAATGATCACTCTCTTGTGGCTCACTCCTTTCCAGAAGGACTCTGCAGCTGATACGGTACCCCTCAGAGCCAGTGCAGGGCTGGCTAGGATGAATGAAGTCAGGCTTCCACATGAACTGGCGAACAGTATGCGGGTAATATCAGTTGTGTTTTACCAATCTCTCTGAGCCAGCAGGATGTACTTCCCAATAATTAATTATGCAGTGCCACCCCTGTGCTGGGCACTTTGCTGAGGTTATTTAAAGCATGGTTTCTGCCTGCAAGTCTAGTTAAAATCATGCCACAGGCAACACCAGAATTAAGGATTAAGGGTGAACTAAGGAATACATCACGTGGCTCAGGAGTCGGAAGAAGATGCATAGGTACTCCTGTTTTGGAATAATCAAAGTAGGTTTCAGGAAGGAGAGCAACTTATGCTAGGAATTAAACATGCAAGAAAGGTTTAGATAGGACAGTTGAGGAAGGAAGTACAAAAGGAGTGAGCCAGCAGAAGCCCAGAAGTAGGCATTGACAAGCCTTATTATCCTTCTCTCTCCTTCTCCCCACCATACAATTGAACAGAATATGTTAAGCATATGAGATCACACCTATTAAAAAGTAGACATATGAAACTTTGTGAACACTGTAGTTTGAATTAACTCACAATGATGCTTCACTACTAGGTTATAGCTCTCCCTGGGTCAGGAAAACATGTCTGCCCCAGCTACAGAATTATGGAACTGCCCTGGCAGGTGCTGCCTGCTTCCTCAGTTGCCTTGGAAGCAAGAGCCTCTGATCAGCTTTTGTATCATGTGAGTGTCTCCCACTGACTCAGGCTGACCCACCGATTCACTTTGCGTGATCCAGTCACTAATCGGTAAATTGAAGTCTGACAAACTCTAGCGGAGTTGAACATTCGGTCCCTTTCCATGATGCTGTTGGTGTGGGGCAGAGCTGGGCTCAGCTTCCACCTGCCCTTCACCCTGACCCATGTTTGACTGGTGAACACTGGGCCCAGACCCAAGGTCCTGGTGTATATAACCAGCATCTGGCTGGGAACAAAACCAGCCTTGGTCGACCATAAATTGGGCTTCTGTGACAGGCTTTCTACCTCACTTCACTACTGCCCCCCAAAAGTCAAGTACAGGAGAGTAAGTCTGGCAAACCAGGAGAGCAAAGCTGACTGACTGTGTGTGGCGTGACTGGGTGGGATCCTCAGGAAGGAGATGGCAGGGCGGGGCAGTTGGGGACTTTTTGTTGTTGTTGTCGTTGCTGTTGCTGTTGTTGTTATAAATTAATGATAGGAAGGATTTGAAGACTCCTATAATGGCTTTGCCAGCAAAACTGTAATTAGCTGAAGACAATATGCTGCTGATGTTGGAGCTGGTGGCTTAACAAAACCTGCCCTAATTAGAATGTCAGGATCTCACTCAGAGATTGCCTTCCCAACCCAGGCCTCTTCTCCAGATTTGTTGCTTGATTATGTTTTTAAAAAATTGGATTTAATAATTTTTAAGACGGACAAATAAGCACTCAGTGTATGGCCGCAGAGAAGACTCTATCAAACTATACCAGTCTCTCCTTGCCTCCCCTCTTTGATGCTAGACAAGGTTTGCTGGCAAGGAGCGTGCAGCTTGGAAAGATCTTGGCACATAATGCTCTGATCGTGTTTGTATGTCAGCATCTCTCCTGAGTCCTTAATTCCCTCGCTTGCTCTCTTACATGGTTCTTTGGCCCTGCTATGTGTTTTGCTTGGATGCCAAGGTTGAACCACAGCTGGAGCACTCTAAGAGGCTGGTCCACAGATATGCATTGTTCTCTTCAGAGACTGGATTAAAATTTTGAACTTGTGATTAAAATTTTGAGTGTTATGTGTCAAACCAAGTTACCAGTTGGAGACGCTTTAGGGGCAAAATGCAATATATAAGAATTTTGTTTACTTCTCTATTTGACCAACATTGAATAACTCATGTTAAGAGTGATGATGGTCATCCTTTGGGTGTTCATGCAACATGTGACCTACAGGGTTTCTCTTATCTTCTCTAAAACTATTGGTCAGAGATTTTTCTGAGTGACTTGACTGCAGTGCATTTTCTGGTTTCCCTGAGAGCATTTAAGTACAACATTTTCTCCCCAGTTTTCTTCTATATGTGTAGTTATAGTGTGGGAAATGTCTACTATTCCACCGAGGTCTTCAATTGTAGAAGGAGCACTTATACACAGCAAGAGACCAAAGTCTGTGTAAATGTGCATCAGACAGTTCTCAAGGAAATGGTTGAGTATCTGTAGCCTTGGACCTGATAACTGTTGATTGCACTTCAGAAAACATCAACCCATGAACTGAGATCTCCATAGACTTTTCTGTCTGTGTCAAAATGATTACCTGGCCAGTATAGACACCTTCGGGACAATTAAATTGTCATTTAAGTCATGTGTTTAGCCAGTGTAGTGATCAAGCATAATTAAAGATTGGAACTATTAGGGTAAGCAATATAGACAGCATTGTTATAGACATTATGCAAACCTCACTTACATAACCTCAATGTTTAGGTGTAAAAATCAGGCTGTTTAGAAATAATTTAGAGAACCTGAGATATCAGCTGATTAGGGCCCTGCGTATAATGATGGGTTCACTCATGATCTTACAGGTGCATTATTAAGATCCAGAGTTGAGCTTTGGCTTGATTTCATAACATTACACAAACTTGTACAAGTTAATCAAATCCTATGATCTGTTTTTTCATCTAAAAATGGAAATAGCCATTCTTATCACTTATATTTATTGGTAGGATTACAGAAACAATGAATGCAATTCACTAAGTATGTCTGACACTTGGCAAACACTTAACAAACAGTCGTTACCATTACTTTTCTTCTCCAGCATCTCATTCCAGTCTGCTACAGGAATAAAGCAATGTGTGCACAAAATCAAAAATAAGGTAGAGATTCAGAGAGGAGTTAAGCACATGTAGTAGGATTGTTCTGGGAAGCTGAAAAATACCTAATTCTTTCTAGTAGTTTGGGATTTTGAAAGCTTCACAGAACATGTAGAGTTTTCCCAGCAGAAGGACCCTGTAAGAGAGTGAGAGAACCGTCTCAACACCAGAGGTTCTGAAACACCAGAGCTCACGACAGTCATGATGATCAAACTGTACCTGCGTGTGAGGAACAGGCCTGAGATCAAGGCCATTTCCCCGTATGAAAGTCCTTCCACCTGCCTTCTGAGTAGCAGCCATCACTGAGTCACAGTGTTTTAAGGCTCATCTCATCATTGTTTGTTTGATTTACAGGAGAGAAAAGATATCTTTGAAATCTTCACTGGTTCAAACAGTAATATGAGGAATACGTATTAAATGCCAAGAAATCTTGACATTTTAAGTTTCTCCCCTTCCACTCCCAGCTATGTTAAAGGCTGTTTTTCTCTGAACGCATTGGAGTCCTCACATGTGTCTGGTGTAAAGTCTGCCCTTGGTGATCGTTCCTAATGTTGCTGATTTTTAGTTGCTTGGGCCCAGCTGATGTCCACAAAGCTATGAGCTCTCAGAGACTTCTTTGCCTTTTGAGCTGGGCCCACTACTTTGGAGGAGATGAGAGGAAGAGGGGTTTAATAGTTCCATTTGACTGGACAGGAAGAAGGGTAAAATCTAACAGTCATTAGCATATACTGTGCCCACTGTTTCTTCTGTTATTTGTTCAATAACTCCCTTAATGTTTGGTCTTAATGGAGCAGATTATTGTCATTATTTTATTTCATTAAGATAACCTACTGCATAAAAATAAAGAAGAAAGAAGAAAGAAGAAAGAAATATGGCCAAGAATAGGCATTGAGCATTATCCAGCTGGAGATATTTATTTATTGGCTTCATGCTTGACTAGTGAAGTTTTGAAGGCTTGGTGAACACGGCTGAGGAAGGGAGCCTGTCTCATGCAGCTTTGCCCAGAGGTTGCTGAAACAGCAACCTGGAGTGCTTTTGCTTCAGTGTGGGCCTTTTATCTCCCAGCCTGCCTGTCATGCATAATGCACACATTTGTGCATGTGCTACACACACATACCAATGTGCATGGTTATATCTAAAGCTAGCTTTGTCACGCATGGATCGGAGTTCCATCCATGATACCTGATTCGGCAGCACCATCTCTCAGGGAACTGTTAACTTTGTATCCAGGGGGACATAAGAACCTCAGCTCTGCTCCCATAGTCTGATTCTGCTCCCATAGTCTGATTGTTTTCCCAATCTGCACAGGTCTAGGCCAGTCTTTGGAATGAATGAATCCACTGAAGGAGCCAGGGACCTTAAAACTCAGCTCATGGCAGGCTGCCTCTCTGTCACCCTGCTTTACTCAGCACCCTCAGCCTTAGCATTCTCATTAAGGCAAATGACAGGTAACCAATCAGATTGCTCAAAGCGGTTTATTAACACATGCACCCCCTTGTGTCAGCTTTGGGACAGCAAAGTCAAGGGTCTGAGGCAAGAAAAATCTGAGGAGCTAAAAAAGCAGTTCTATAAAAAGAATCCGAAAAAGGACGACTTGAAATAGCCCAGGCTGACTCTAGCACACTGGCCTCCAGTCACTGTCCCTGGTGGCTCCAGGATTTCATTACATGAAACTCTTGAGTCTCATAAAGGAATTGAAGTCAAACTTCTCAGCTTAAAGAAGGAAGACGATAATCAACACTAACAATATTAAAACGCTTAGGCCTAAGAAAGGCAAGATCAAATCAAATCAAATAAATAAACAAAATGGTATGAGGTTGTGTTTCCTTCTGAGAAGAATGTGTTCACAGCTTCATGAGGCTGGGAGGACCCTCAAATATCAACTTACTTACCTGAACCCTCAAATATCAACTTACTCCATCTATGTCATGTTCATGGAAGGCTGCCTGTTTCCTATCATTGTCTAGCAAAATGACGTTGTAATGAGAGAGAATTTTAGGGACCATCCATTTCTTTCCTGAGCTTTGGGTACTTGGAATTTTGGAGCATCTTGAGGTAGAGAAAGCATATCCTGGCAAAAGACTCACCAGGCAAGCCAGGACTATCCCCTGCCAGTGAGGCATACAATTCACATCAGACTCCTTAAAAATATATTGAGGCCTCTTAATTAACATGGTGGCCCATGGCAACTGGAAAGCTTTTCCACACGATTAAAGACTTCAGTAAACCCCCTAGAGAAGGTAATGTTCCTAATAATTTATAAATTGAACTTGCTACTTAATATGCTTGAAGCATTTCCCTTGTCTTCCATTTGGGAAGCAGATGTGCAAGGGATAATGGGTTTCTGCTCACTGCTACCACAGCAAAGAGAATCTGTCAGAGGAGATAACCAAAGGGTTTTCTCCCTACTTTGGGTGACTTCCTGTGGCAGTAAAGGGATTCTCAAGGTCAAGAACACACTACTGCAATTCTGATGATGTCTCCTGGTTGCAAAGGCCTTACCTTGCCATTGGGAAGGGGGAGTTGTCTGCTTATCTGGAGTCCTCTGGCTAATTGAAATTGATGACTTGCCTATGAAAGATGTGCTACATCAGGCCCTTGGTTTGTGGTTTTTGGCTTTATTGGGCAGGAAGAGCTCACAGATATTCTCTCTATCATTAATTTACCATTGTGAAGCTATTTCCATTTTGGCAGGGATCAGCGTTACCATCAGAAAAATTTCAAGTTGAAAGAGTCATTGCAACGACCTTTTGTTATGAACAAAGGACTACATTAGGGTCAAGGAGTCCTTGCAGTGTACACAAAGTTGCACCACCAGGCCTGTTATTTTGTTGGGAATCTCCATGTTATTAGTGAGATGGATCCAGATTTTCAGTGAGCTCAGAGAATCACAGGATCAGAACGGAACTTGCGAAGGGATCTCTCTAATCTACAGTTTTGCTCTAGATTAGAATAGACCAGAGATGCCATATTGGCTTGCACCATATTTTTTTTTCTCTCTATCAGTATTCTGTAAAAGCCAAAAGCAGATATGAGTGATTGTTGCCACATAAGATAGAGCGTCTTTGCCATGAACTTTGTGAAGGAAACATAGGAGACATGAGCCATAAAATTTGTCTATTTGATTCTTATTTTTTTTAGCCACCATTTAATTCCTTTAGGAATGTGATTTGAATTCAGAGTGCCCAATTGCCTTAAGGGATAATTAGTTATGTCTCAGATTCACTCTTCTCGTTACTTTTAGGGTGAAACTAAGCTTTGAAATATGAGCTGATTGATTGGCTGCAGCCTCTTGACAGATGGTAGCTAGAAAGAAAAAATCCCAGCTTTTTCATTTTTCTGCCAAAGGTTCACAAAGCCCAGATGACTTCTTAAACTTTGATGACATTTAATAGGTCCATTTTCTTTTACTCTAGGATTTATTGATCACATGACACTGGTTTGGGAAGGATTCCACTGGCCCTTGGGATGTTACCCAGTATCTCACCTTAGTCCAAGATATTTTCACTTGAAGTATATTTCATTTGCAGTCTATTTTGTTAAAAGAGATGTAATCAATGACTGGCTATTTCTTTGCCTTTCTCTCGTGCCTGTACTTACCTTTAAAATTCACATTATGCAGATTTTATTTTCAAACTAGAATGTAAACTCCATAGATTAGGAACCAGGTAGTATCTCCAGTATGTGGTCACTAGAAAAATGCATTTATAACCTCTGTATCAGAAGACATTTGTTAAATAACTTAGTAGTGAATGAATAAGGAGTCATAAAAGCACTGTACATATATAAGCTTAGTTTTCAGACACACAGAATGTATCCACATGAAGTATATTAAAAATGATGAGTCCTCTGTCTTTTCCTTTCTTCTTCCTTTCCTTTCTCCCTGCTTTCCTGCTTTCCTTCATTCCACAATTACTAGCGCTCTCTGCTTTATGTCAGGTGTTTTGATTGACACTAGAGCTGTGAGACATGTGTCAGACTCTCATGATGTCTATAGTCTAGTAGATGAGATAGGCAAGCAAATCAAAGATTTAAGGTCTCTGTGGTAAGAGTTGTATCAAAGGTTCTATGTCAGTGCATTAAAACTAGAGAAGAGGTGGTGGAGGCTGTGTTGTTGATCAGACTTTGGAGGTTGAGTAGGAGTCATTTGAGGAAGGATGGCAGGTCTGAGGACCAGGGTGAATGTACATGTCAGATAGTGAGGCAGACTTGTGCTTGGACTAGAGGACTGGGAGGAGCATAAAAAGGAGATGTGCCTAGAATTTTCTTTCCCTGGACAATCACCATCAATTTTATATGATCATGTTACATAAAAATTCTAAAATCTACAAATTATCTGACAAACCTCATACTACTCTCTTAGGTAAGTGCTGAAAATGTCAATTTCATAATAAAATAAAAGCTGATTGCATTCATTTGATCTCTATTAAGGCCAGTAGAAATGATTTATTGATTTTTTTTAAAGAAAAATATATCTTAAAATGCCACTTTTTTGGCAAGACGTTTGTTAATAGATCTGGAGTTTTCATATACCCCAAATGCACTTTTAGTTACAAAATGTTAACAGTTTGGAGAAAAATCAATAGAATAATCAGAAAACTCATGCAAAGATGAATAAAGAGTAAAACAATACTGTAGCTTATAGGCAGGTTTTTTTTAAAAATGTTCATAGTTTGCAACTTGTTTTACTCATCACCTGAGTCCAGATGTGGCCTAGTAGTTTTTTTTTTTTTTTTTTTTTTTTGGTCTTCAATGCTCTAAGAAGTGAAGTTAACACAAATAAATGAAGAATACACTCTGACATGGCTAGGTGTTGAGAAACACAGAGCAAAGTATTGCATGCAGAATACTTCCACAGGTTCATTAGAAAGCCTCTGCATTGGTCTTGCCCAGGTTAAGCACTGCATTCCTGTGTGAACTACATGTAGAAGTCCATTTGGAATTGGACACCTAGACAAAGTTTGTTACTCTGCATAAACTTTCTTGCATCATGTCAAGTATCTGCATCTTAACTTTCTCTTTTGACTTATTTACTGGGAACCTCCTAGCTTCAGCCTTTGACCTAAGATTTTCTTTTATCCATTTTCATTTGCCTCTTCTTTGTTTCATTACATTCTTTGAAAGTATAGCCTCAAACAATCCATGACCATCATTGAAAATTGCTTTAAAAGTCTCTATGGAAATAGAAGGGTTAATGGCATGAAGGTGTCAAAGAACTGTGACTTATCACAGGAATGTAATAATAATTAAATATGACTCTGGATTTCCAAGTCCTTACTATCAAAGGACAGTTGCCAACATAACTAGACCTAGACTTTGTCCTATCAAGGGGGAGGACTTATATATTTCTTCTACTTTCTATCTGCTCACTGGCTAGAGCAAATTGGTACTTCAGAGGTATTTGTGTGTTGTGATCTTAAAAATATTTATTTAAATATTATTAAATATAATTATGCATTAATATTGCATGATATTAAATATGCATATTTGTCTAATAACCCCCTAGTTAATAAATCATTGTGAAATGTTGTGACACCTGTCACTAATTTGGTTAAAAAGGCAGAGAAACAATGCCACCAGTTGAGGACCTGAGAACACTTTTTTATATGCCTATTCCGAGTTTCACATATTGACTGGAGCTTATTACTGGAAACTGATTACTCGAAAGCTGAGGTCTTCAGGAGTCACTGCCTCTCAGCATAGGAAACGTTTCACTAAAGCAAAATGAGAGAGGCTAAATACACTGGCTTAGGAAAACAAAACTTGTGTATCAGTTTTCTTTCTATAAGTTATGTTTTTAGAAAAATAAACATAGCATATTTTCAATTGAGTGTCTGGACTCCAATCATGCCAACAGGAATTCTAGATGAACCTAACAAAATGGCTGCCTGAGAGGAGCTGTGGGGATGATCTGGGACTAAAAGTCTTCCGCCACTGTCTAATGTGGTTTCTCTGGGCTTTGGCTTCTTCATCAGAAAAGGAGGAGGCTGAGCCTAGGGATTTTTAGTCAGTCTCAAAGCTGGAAGACAGTACAAACTCATTATTGAAATTCAGCTAAATTGAGGGCCTAATAGTTTCTTCCAGCCATGTGGTGATGTGTGATGCACATAGTCTTATTTTAACACAGAGAATTTGAAATATGGGTTTTTTTTTCTGCCAACTAACCTTGGATTCAAATGCTGATGGGTGCTTCGTGAAAGGCCCTTTGTGCAGGATGGTGCCCTTTTGACCCACTGTTAAGGAGACATGCACTTGACTGACTTCTTCAGGGAGGGAGAACACATCTAGGTGAAATCATCCATCCCCTATAAATTGTGAAGTAAATGCCAGGGCCTCTATGTCTTTAGAAAGCAAAGCCATTCAGAGTGACTGTGGCTATAGACTATGGTTAAGATAGAACCCTGCAGGTGAGAGCCACTGTGGTCCCATCCCAGTCCTGCTAATCATTTGTTGTGTGACCTTGGGCAATTTATTTATCTTTTGGCCCTCACTATTTTCAAATGTAAAATTGGTTAATAATAGATCCTACCTCTTAAAATGAAAAGCAAAAAACGATCTAAAGGAATGTCTGATACAGAATAAACACCCAGTAATGGTCTGTCTTCATTTATTACTGTGCATATGAGGGATGAATGTATGGTCTGGATCTTATCCTAACCCTATTGCAATCATCTGAAAGGAAAATTAGTGAGGGAAAGTGAAAGGGGCTCCTGAGAACCCCTCTGTGAGCTGGAAAGATGGTGTTTAAACCATCCCTCCAAAATTGATGTTTATGATACTCTTATGGCTCTTTAGGGAATAAAATTACCTCTGGTTTTCACTAGCCTAATTCAACGTCTGACAACCTCTCTCAGCCAGGAAGTTATTCCTCTGTGTGGCTTCATTACCTGTCATTGCAGTTCCAATTTGGGGTGAGGGAAAGGATAGCTGGTGTGACTCTGAGATAGGGTCCCGCTTGAAACTCCTAGGTTTGACACACATGTGTGTGGATTGGTGCATGGCTTGGTTATACATTGTTGATCCTGTGTCCTCTAGTCCAGGTTTCCTGGGACCCAAGAACTCTGTGTATATTTATAGGGCCACCAGGTTGGATGGAAGAGGAGGTAGCATTTAGCTAGGAGAACCTAGAATACCTGGCTTTGTACTTTCATCTAATGTAACCTATACATGTTTACTCTTTTTCTGTATTTGGATAAGAGATTGCACCTAGAGGAAAAATTTTGCAGGTCAAGAAAAAATTGAAAAGCAGAAGGTTCTATATATTCCCAGCAAGCACATGATGTGGCCTGTCACTTGGCACCTCACTGTATTGCTTCATGTCTCTGCTCTTCTGTACTTCCTGTTTAAAAGTGTGTGTGTGTGTGTGTGTGTGTGTGTGTGTGTGTGTGTGTGTGTGTGACTTAGCTCACACAGATGGTAGGAGAGGGAGAATAAGTGGAAGAAGAACTTTATAAATCCAAAATCTAATTATTATGAGACCAGAAAAAAGCCCTTTTGATGTGTTTGAGGGAATAATCTTGCCCCATCATTGAGTGGGTGGGAATCCTGAACTAACAGCTGTATAATAGATTGGCAGTGATTGAAGCTCAAGGTTGAGAGGAGAACCATTTGGCACACCTCAGCCTAATGGAATAAGCTTGAAGGGATACTGACCAAAATAAAGGGAGAGAATGAAGATCGTGTGCAGGAAGATTTATGACTGGCTAGTGCTGTGTGGATGTGGGTTTGAAGGTGCTCGCTCCCTCCAAACTCTACCTTGGTTGGATGTTGGGTTAAGGTGTTCAGTGTCTATGAACTGCTTTCTTGTCTGAATGGTATCCTTACTTGTAAGGAATAGCCTCTGAGCTGGTGGCCTTTGAGCCCTGCATGACTCAGAAGACAAACTCCTCTGCCAGCCTGAACCCAGACCACGAGCCTCAGTCCCTTCCCTCCAGTGGTAGCAAGACCAAGGCGCTCATTCGGAACAGTGTGCTTATTGGAAAGTTGTAACTCAAAACGTCACATTCAAATGGCATATTTTTCCCCACATTTGGTGGAAAATCCCTGATGCATGTCAACTTCTCTTTGGCTTTGTGGATAGCTTTTCTGCTGGGTCAGTTACTCAGTTGGAGACACTGAAGGTTAAGCTGAGAACTGTCTTGATTGTGTGCAATGTATTGTGCTGGGCATTTCACTTAGTTACCTAATATAATTTCACATAGTTACCTAATATACAACCATGCTGGGCATCTTCTCCATCATACATATGAGAAATCTGAGGTTTAGTCTCTATTGGAATCATTAATCTGTGGATCTAGAATTCAAATGCACCTCAGAATGATGGTTCAGTGTGTCACAGGATGAAACTAGAGGCCACCTGAGACAACTTTATTTTTTTTTAATAATTTTATTTAAAGAGAAAAACAAAACAAAACAGAATAAAGGGTAGCAACAATACAGTATTCCAAGGAAAAAAGGAAAAGAACAACAACAAAGAGACAACTTTAACAAAGGTCTGAAACAACTTCCTATGGAACGGATTTATCTCCTACTTTTGCATCTGAAACCCTCCACACCTCTATCATACAGATTTCTTTCCCTTCAAATTGTTTATTAAGCCAGAACCAACTGGATCCCTTGGAATGATACACTGGCCTTAGCAGTTCCACTTTTCTCTAGTGTTAATCTTCTGATCACAGAGGATTGTCCCTTCACTGCTGAATGATGTACTCTATAAATCTTCAGTCCATCTGAATGGATTAATGAATGAGTGATAAATGGTGGTATCAGAAGGGGCAAGGACTCTACATGGGAATAGTTGTCCATCTTGCCATATCCACACGTTGTCCTCTTTTCCCAGGGTGGCATGATTGCTCTGCTACTGTCCATCTTGTGCCTGGTGATGATCCTGTACACACGCCGGCGCTGGTGCAAACGCCGCCGGGTCCCCCAGCCCCAGAAGAGTGCCAGTGCTGAGGCAGCAAACGAGATTCACTACATTCCTTCCGTGCTGATCGGTGGCCATGGGCGGGAGAGTCTGCGCAATGCCCGAGTGCAGGGCCACAACTCCAGTGGTACCCTGAGCATCCGGGAGACACCCATCCTGGATGGCTATGAGTATGACATCACGGACCTGCGCCACCACCTGCAGCGGGAGTGCATGAACGGAGGGGAGGATTTCGCCAGCCAGGTCACACGCACGCTGGACTCCTTGCAGGGCTGCAATGAGAAGGCAGGGATGGACCTCACGCCAGGTGGGATGGTAGAAGGGCCGCCTGCTCAGTCCTTTGTCTCAGGGAATGCGGGGGAGGGGGGATTATGGGATGTGCCAGTGCCCTTCGCTAGGAGGATAAACCTGTTTCCTGGAATGAGTGGGCTGTTTTCTAATCTAGAAATTCAGTAGAACAGTGTAAAATCAGAGCCTTTCTACTTCTATCTTGCAGTGGAAGCTGGGATTTCTTTACATCCAGCAGAGGAGTGAGTTACAGCCTGTGTAGGATGTAATAAGCAACCCTCTGGGAAGTAAGAGGATTGTAAGAAAAATCAACATGTGTTGACTTTTTTTGCCTGTCATAGATTTGCATAGGCAATTTAATTCTCTAATGAAGTGGAAGGGACTACGCTATTGGGTTTTTTTTTTTTTTTTCACTGACATCTAAGACTTGGACCTGGGGTGTTTTAGTTGTGTTATCTTGTCTTTGCCTCTGTGGTCTCTACAAAGGATTTATGTTTTCAAAGAAATTGAAGGAATGCAATCAAGGTATCAGACCTCAGATGCTTTGTGTATCTTTGGAGACACTGAGGCGAAGCGACTTGGATTTAATCCATCAGAACAAATTCAAGGTAAAAATAAATGGAGAGAGAGAAAAACCATACTTTTCTTCTACAGTAGCCCACCTGTCTCTCTTCAAATTCCATGTGCTGTGAACAAACACTTCCCCACAGATAAATCCTTGACAGTGATCCTTCAAAACACGCCCAGTTACCTTTGAGAAAAATGAATTGATATCGTATGCTATTTAAGATACGCAGACTTTTGGTGGGGCATGAAAGAGTGAAATCACACAGAGGAAAATGAAAATTCTGTTTGTTATTCGGAAGAGGTCCTACCTAAATATTCATTTTAGTGACACTAAAATCCTGGTAACTCCATGCCTGAGAGTGGAGGTGGGGCATGTCTTCAGTAGCTCTCATGTGCCCCACAGCACCTGGCACAGTGCTAAGGCCACCAATTATGGATACTGTACACAGGGGTCACACACTTAGATGACTTCAAGGGGCAGACAGATTGTACAAATATGTGTAGCAGCTGGAGGTCAGACGATAGGGAATGGTGCAGACCAGGCAAAGGAGAGAGGCATGTTCTGCCTGAGTGCACACAAATTCGAATTCAAATTCAAATTCTTTTAAAACTCTGTGCTGACCAAAAGAAAGAAATCTACAATCTGTGTCTGGCCAAAGGGCAGCAAGTAGTAATGTTATTGATAAAGAATTAGTGGAATTGGATTTCCAATTGTAATCCTCCTACTTCATTCCTTCACCCATAACTTTGTAGCCCCTAGAAATCAAAGAGGAGCATTTTAATTTCTGCCAGCCTCTCACTTTACAGGTTCCTTATGTTTTACTTGGTGCATAAAGATTTCCTTGATCTCTCTGTCTTTGAGCCTTTCTCTTAGAGTTTTTGTCTCCACTCTTCCTTTTGCAGGAAGTGACAATGCCAAGCTCTCACTGATGAACAAGTATAAGGATAATATCATTGCCACCAGTCCTGTGGACTCCAACCACCAGCAGGCCACCCTGCTGTCTCACACCTCCAGTAGCCAGAGAAAGCGGATCAACAACAAAGCCAGAGGTATCCATGTCTGATGTTAGGGCTCACAGGTGGATTCCTGAATATGAGCAGAGGCGGGGATATTAACCATGGTCACCTACACACTTACCTGTAACTAGGAGGTATGTCCTGCCACAGGACATACCTGGATGCCAGTGAAAGGCTACTTAGCAAAAAATATGAATGTACCAACCTTCTGATCAAGCACTTTTACCAACAAGAATGTATGCTTAGGAAAGAATTGGACAGGAGTATAAGGATGTGTGTAAAAGACACCTTATCACAACATTGTTGAAATGAGCAAAAAATAGAAAGTAACTTAAATGTCCATGAGCAGGAAATCAATTCACTGCCATATACATCCCTCTACTGTCCAATGGCTTACCATGCTATATCTGTTAATGTGGGAAGTTTCCCACCCATATATTAAATGGAAAATAATGGTACTATAAAAGAAAATGTATAAAATCATGCCATCTAAAGGGAGGATTAAAACCCCTTTTCTGTTTCTGCATAAGAAAAAGACAGAGAATATATATTTTAAATGTTAGTAGAGTTGCTTTCTGATTTAGGGTATTTAGAGTAACCAGATTTTTTTTGTCTCACACATTCTAATATATTTTCTCCATTCTCTCATTTGCATTAAATATATATTAATTGCAAAACCAGAAAAAAGCACAAATGTATGATATTCTTTGCTGCCATGACACAAATTCATTCTCTACCATCAGCATGCTAATCTATAATGGAAAGTTCCCTTTCTTCCATCTTTCACACTGGGGGTTCTTGTTGGCAGGTAGGTGCCAACAATGGCCCTGGGCAGTATGACACCACGCAGGGTGGGGAGTAGGGCTCTGGTGATTGCTGTCACAAGGTCTATTTCTCCAAAAAATCTACTTCTCAGGAAGCCCCAGTTCCCTTGGCTTCAGACCGTTAGGCAATGCCCTGTTATTTTTGTAACTTTCTCTGCTGAACTTACCCAGGAATTGGGTGCCTTGAAGACACCACTGAATCTATTGTCTCTGCCGTGCTTCTTTTCATTCCAGCTGGTTCTGCCTTCTTGAACCCTGAAGGGGACTCTGGCACAGAGGCAGAAAATGACCCTCAGCTGACCTTCTACACGGATCCCTCTCGCAGCCGGAGGCGCAGTCGAGGTAAGAAGGGCAGAGGGTCGGAAAGATGGGCTGGTGTTGAAGAGGGGAAGGTAGGGCCTACCTTGGGGCTCTGTAAGTGAAAGCCAGTCAGTGCAGGGTGAATGCTTGGACCATAGCTGGTGTTTCCTCTTAAGGAAGAAAGAGGAACCTAGAGTGAAAATTTTCAGAGAATCATCTCTCCCAGATAATGGCACTCTCAAAAAAGTTTTCAAGTTGTTGGAAAGGCTATTCCCTTATCAGAAGACTCTCAGTTCCTTCTGGCTCTGGAAGCCTCAAGAGTTGTATTTTTGCTGTTTAGACACAAGAAATAAAGTTGATAATGTGTTATATGTGGAAAAAAATGGGAACTATTTGTATCCCTTGCTTACTCACTGAACCTGGGCATGGAATTGAGTTTGGCAGGGATGTGGGGCTGGGACAGACTAGTTAAAGAATGATCTAGATCTGGCCTGGACCTTTAAAATCCTCACCCAGCAGGATTTTAGGACCTAGGCCTCCAGCCCCCTCTTCTGGCAGAGTTCGGAGAGTTGGTCTATGCTCATCAACACTGATGAGGCTGTCTTTCCTTGCAGCCATTGTAGGGGCCACTCCATGGTGATGTTAGTAACTCACAGATGGCTGATGTAGCTGTGTCATCTGTGACTTTACTAGTGTCACCATCATCTCTGCAAGAGTTCTGTGTTGAGACACCAATGAGCTTCACCATTCAATTGCTGCTTGATACTAGATAAATGCAATGACTTGTCTGCATCTCGGTTCCCTTGCCTATCAAGTGGGTTAACAGTGCCTTGTGTGTGGAGCTACTGTCAGGATTAAATTATATTAAGATTTCTGGGGCCTGGGGGAAACTACTATGAAGTCCCTATTGCTGCAGTTAGACTTCTCCACAGTGCAGCCCCCAGCTTCCAGATTGTGCATGTTCAGAAGTTTCAGGGTGTCCCGGAGGTCCTTTTGATTGGAATCTCCTTGTGCAACTTTTAGCAGCACATTCCCCAGCCAGTACTTAAGCAGCTCCCACAAAGGAAAGACATATTGGCTCTGTCCTGTGTCCACTTAAATTCGCTTCATACAGAGGATGTTCTTTTCAGAGACTGGAGAAAAGCTTTGTAATTCTGGTTTCATGCTCTGTAGACTTCACTGTCATCAGCAGTAAAGGACTTTTTGCCATTTTTCTGAAGCGATTGGGGGGGCTCAGGGTAGCCTCACTCCAGAAGCCTCAGTTTTCCTGAGGTGAGAAGGTGGATGAAAGTGTCTCCCTCCCCTTGATCCTCATTACATAGCGCAGATACTGAGCCCAGTCCCTTTCAATGTAGGCACTGTCCAGGCAGGTTGTGTCCTGCTTTCACAACGTTTTGTTTATAGAAATCCATAGTAATGAATTAGAATGAGCCTCTTTACAGCATGAAACTGTTTATTTGAATAGAAAGCTTTCCAAGTACATCACCTACTTACTATCATTAACTAGATTGTAAGCCTCTTAGAGGTGGAGCATGCCTAATGGATTCTTCAAAGAGCCTAGAAAAGGATTTCACCTATTGTGGGTGTTTGTATTTATTTAATTGGACTGGATATATCAATCCAGCCAGAAACAGCCTTTTAAACCTCCCTGCTATAGGTCAGGCTTCATGATCAGTGGTAGAAACATAAAAACATAGGACGCTGATAAGACTTCATTTAGTGATATAAATAAAGTAAAATGAGCACTCAGAAAAGAGAATGGTAAATTCTACCTAGCAGCAATAAGAGACAACAAAGAAGAAAATAATTAAAACTGTGTTGTATGCTTTGTAAAGGATTTCATGAAAGAGGAACCTAGGATAAGAACATTTCAGTAGAAGGAAATAGCACCTACAAATCTTGAAGGCATAAAAACATAATGTTTTCATGGAAGTGAGAGTAGTTCAGTACAGGAGTTTTAGACCAAGCATAAAGAGAAACATAGTAGGGAAGAGGCCAAGGAACTGTATATGTACTGTGTTGTTAAGTTTGCACCTGCTTTTGTAGCAAATTCCAAGCTAGGTAGAGATGCTAGTTTATTAGTTAATGTGCAGATAGAAGGGAGAGACAGGAATATCAATAGCAGTTGATTGTAGTCACATGATAGCAATGGCAATTGTCTGTAAACAGAGAGGACCCTGTGTGATAAGAGCTGTAACATCAGGGTATACAAGGACCAGAAGAACGAGGAATGAGTGAGAATCTGTTCTTGAAGGTTTCAGGGAAGTGTTTACAGGGAGGCGTTGTTTGAGCAAGACTTGAAGATTAGGTGCATACCGGGATGACAAGGTGACAAAATGGCCTTCTGTGGAGGAAGAAATAATATGTGCAAAGTCACTGAGACATAAACAATGATGGCTGAGTTAGGCAGCAGCAAATAGTTCCTAGAATGAAGTTTAAGGTGCAAATTTGTGGGTTGCTTAGAAAGTAAAGCAGCAAAAGTCAGGATGTACATGGTCTTGACTGGCTTGGGCCTGCTGGGCAGCATCACTGGGAGCTTTTAAAGAACATCACCCTGGTCAGCTCTGCTTTGTGAAGCACCACTTTAGGGCAGTGTGAAGATCCAGTGAGAGAGCAACTGAGGTTGCTGCAGGGAGACAGGTAGATGGCTACTGCCACAGCCCCCCTATAAGATGACAACAAGGGTAAGCAGGGAGGGAGAGAACGGAGATGAGAGATATTATGGACCCATCAAAAAAAGAAAAGAGGAGTTAATGGCATTGGTGGTATAAGGGTGTGACTTGTGGACAAGAGGGAAGTGTTACACATGACGAAGATTTTTGATTTAGGAAACTAATTAGATAGTGGAACCATTTGCTGGTTAACAGAAATAAGAGAGGGAGTTGGGCCTGAGAGAAGATGGTGAGTCCAGTTTTGGAAGGGCTGTATTTTAGTGCCCAGCAGATGTGTTGGTGATGGATCTGCTGCTCAGACAGGGCTGGGCTCGAGATCTGTGGAAATAGACTCCATTCTGCAAAGATACTAACTGGCATAGAAGAGTCCCATGTAGCAAGGTCAGGGGAAGAAAAGGTGACCGGCCTAGCTTGAGCTTCATCTTAATAATAAATATTAACACAGAACATAAGAACACCCCTCAAAGATCTCCACATTTTACTACCTTGCTTTCTTACTTTCCCACATTGATTCTGCATACTAGCATTTGATTCTTTCCATCGGCCTCCTGTGACAACAACCCCAAAACAAACTAAACAAAAACCAATTCCCTCCATTCCGTCCCTGTCCTCACTTGTTTGAGTGCTTCTTTTTGCCCAGCAATGATCGTTCTCTTCCATGATGACAGGAAGGTGTGTAGCTTTCTCCATCCACTCACCCAGAGTGCATTGTTCTGTTTTCCTTGGTCAAGGCCCCACACAGCAAGAGTCACCTGGTAGAACTCTCCATCATAGAACAGGCTGCAGCTCTTTCTGGCACCGGAAGCCCCACCTCAGTCATGGCTGTCACCCAGGTCGTGGAGCCCTCAGTTAGGGCATCCTCTGTGGGCAACTATGGAAATGCAGTGTGGGGCTAAAGCATGCTTGCCTAAGTAAGCAAGCCAAGTAAAAAGAAAGATGGCTCTTTTATAATTTCTCCTGTGAACCTGTCCCAGCAAGGATGTGGACGGTTTTCACTTGGCTCACTGTTATTGACCCTGAGGGTCACGGTTGGCCAAATTCTGTCCTATTCCAACTGATGACACGATGCCTGTGAGGAGGAAGGTCACTGAGGTCATGCAACCGGAAACATTTCTTGTCCTATAGGTTAGGTTAGGTTTATCTGCCTTCTATGTTTGCCAGAATGGAAAACCAAAGGCCATGTTGGACTCTCAATGCCAAGATTTTGACCTACATGTCTTGTTTATTTTTCTCACTTTCAGTGGGTTCTCCCAGAAGTCCTGTGAATAAGACCACCTTGACTTTAATCAGCATCACCAGCTGTGTCATTGGCCTTGTATGCGCCTCTCATGTCAACTGTCCTCTTGTTGTCAAAATAACCCTGCATGTCCCCGAGCACCTGATTGCTGATGGTAAGTGCATTCTTCTAAGCATGCACCCTCCCCGCAAAGAACAAGGTCTCCAGGTTGAGTAAAAGACAGAGAAGCCCAAGAGTCACTGTTTCCTATTACTGTAGTGTGAGGGGAAATAAACTCAACTAGACAAGATTTAGGAAAAGGTTGGATTGCTCACAATTGAACTAAGAAAGCAAGTTATAAAGAACTAAACACACCACTTCTTTTTCTCCATACCCATTCTATCTTTGTTTAAATTAAGCCCCTATCTTTGTAGAGAAATGCAGAATGCACTGGCTACTGATAGGTAGGTACTAAGTTCCTCTCAGCCTTTGAGAAAGAAAAAATGGAGTAGTAGAGGTATTTAAGGACTAGCCATGCTCTTGGTTTGCTTTGCCCAGGTGAGAAATTCCTAATTGCAGGAACTTGCTATCAGCCTAAAATTTAGAAGTAACACTACTTTCCTCCAGGGGGACCCCATTATAATGAGAGAATAATATAGATTCTGAGAGTTCCTGAATCATTTAAATCCACCGCACCTAATTGACTTGTTAATGTCTGTTCTCTCATTGCTGTAAGGCTGAAAACAGGTGGGGACTGTTTGCAGTGCGAGAGGGCCTGCTATTTCATGGCAAGGGAAGACAGGCAGCAGGTCCCCTTTCCTTGGATGAGTGCCAGTGCCTGTGGCTGGGGCTGATGGAACCATGCCACAGCCGTCACAGAGCTTCTCTGTCCCTGTATCCCTTAGGAACACTCTGGCAAGATGGGCTGGGTCACAGCAGGGAGGGGATGATATGGCTGAAAGGCCTAATGGCCCTGGCCTCACAGCAGTCCAAGTGATGTCCAAAACTCCATCTGCTGATTCCTTGCTCTGATGCTAGTGACAGACCAGGACTTGGGGGGAGTAATGGTCTTGGACTGGGACTTACTCTGGCTTTGGTGGCTTGTGTGTGTTTGTTGTATGTGCACATGGAGACCTGCTTGCTCTCTGTCGCCCTGCAGGGAGCCGCTTCATCCTGCTGGAGGGGAGCCAGCTGGATGCCAGTGATTGGCTGAACCCTGCCCAAGTGGTTCTCTTCTCTCAACAGAACTCCAGTGGGCCCTGGGCCATGGACCTCTGTGCCCGGCGGCTCCTGGATCCCTGTGAACACCAATGTGACCCCGAAACTGGTAGGCAGGAGCACCGGGCAGCGGGTAACTGTCAGAGAGATCGTACCTCTTGTAGTCTCTTCCTTAGAACTCAGAATATGTCCCCCAGTGCCACTGTCCCATTGTCATCTTAAACCTAAACCATGCAAGCTGCCAGCATGTGGTTGGGCCACCAAGCATAAAATATGCAGACATCTCCTAGAAGAAGACTCGGCAGGATCCTAACTTAAGGTCCAGTCCAAAAAGACAAGTCTAAAATAACCTTCACAGCCCAGTTGTCATCCATCCAGTCTAGCCACAAGGCTAGACACTTTATCACATAAAATAAATGCATGTTATTGTAGAAATTTTATAAAAGTGTATAGAAACAAATTATAACCATCTATCTCTCTAGCTCCTGGATAAATCAATTTTAAAGTTTTCATATCCTTTCCAATTTTTTCTCTATTTATGATTTTTAAATGCTTCCTTGGAGTGTAAGTCTACTAGATTTTTACTGCTTTTATTCACTCAATATTCCCTTATAAGAGCTTTCCAAAATCATGCTCAGTAATATAATTTATTTTTGGCAATACTGGGGGTCAAAGCAGGACCTTTTACATACCAGGCAAGAATTCTACCACTAAGCTACATCTACAACCTCAATTTCATGCTCATTTGATATTTCTTCATATGTCTCTGTCATAGCTCACTTAAACGGTCCTGTATTATTTGACATTTAGAATGCTCTAAAATTTTACTGTTTGTAAATATCATTAAAATGAATATTATTTTATGTAAATGGGAGGGACGTGGCAAGTTTTTTTTTTCAGATAAGACTTAGAGCACGATAAAGATTATTGGGAAAATAAAGAGGCTAGACATTGTGAAGTCTATTCTACCATAAATGGGGCTTGAGTACCTCTGAGTGAAATCCTGGATTGAGGCCTGGCCTGAAGGAGCCTCACCCTACTCCTAAAGCTCAAGCAAGTCCAGGAGCCCCGATCATTGTGTACTTTCATCACAGGAGGGCTTCGTTTAGAGTAGTCTTCACAAAGGCCTGTTTCTAGTAGACTGAGTGCCACAGATCAGTCTTTCCCAGAGAAATAGCATGATGCCTTAAATAAGGACACAGAATTTCTGAGATAAAATATCTGAGACCTCTAAGCAAAACGTTGCTGAAGTCAAGGACCAACCCTTTGAGCACTTTATACCATATGCAGCCTCCAACACTCTCTCTCTCTCTCTCTCTCTCTGTCACACACACACACACACACACACACACACACACACACACACAGGCACACACTCTTCAGGCACTGAGAGGGAGGGATCTCAACCAGTGTTTGAGTCTAAGCTCTTTAGTCCTTGCTTCTGTAATCCATCACTAAATCTCTGTGGGAAAGTATCAGGTAACTGACATCTAAAGTTCATGTACTTAGGTTTTAAAGTTATTTAACGTGGGCCCATCACAGAGATTCTAGGTCCCCATATGGAAGAGAAAGTACAGCATTTTAAACATCTGATGTCTAAGGCTGTGCTTACTTGCGGCTCCTCCCACGTTGTCAGGCAAACACCAAACCAAACAGATGGGCTGTGCACCATGCCCAAAAGCTAGTGTGCTCTGAAGATATTAAAAAGAGATCATCTCAGAGGTGGGGCTTCTCTGTGTGACTGAGCTAGTCTCTGGTACCCTCATTCTCCAGCTGCTTTGGATTAGGAAGATTTGGGAAAATTGTAGCTGTTAAATTCTCCTCTGAGAGAAGCATGATCTCTAGAGAAGATGCTGGAGACATCCTGGGATGCTTCCATTTGGGTTTTAAAGAACAAGAAGCAGCTACAATTATTTACATGTAGAAAGAAGAAGAGATTGGTGTTGTTTGCTTGGAGAATTCCCTCCTTTCTTTGCAGCAACACTTGAATTCCTCTAGAAATTACTAGATTTACCCAAAGTCCCACAGCGCCCTAAAGTGAATCTGTTGTGAATTCAGAACAGAAGTGGGATTACCAAGGGTTGCTTAATTTCCTCAGACATGTCAGATCTGACATTTGTCACTCAAAAATTCTGAAGCAACAGCTATTACGGAGCATTCCTGTATGAGGAAGCTGCTGGTCTTCAATCCCTTCCAGATGTCTTGTTTCTAATTCTTAACTGCAAACTAACAGTAACGGTGGGAGGCCTGTCCCCTGAAATGGTTCTCCAGTATCGTGACAACTTATGAACTTCTAACTGGAGAGCCATGCTGTAAGGGGACTAAAAATAAGAACCCAAGCCCCACAGCAGAACTTAAGGTGCAACATCTTCATTTTTGGTAGCAGCTGAGAAATGATGCTGCAGAGACTTTTATTTTCATTAATGCTGGAATTGGAAAGTCCCCCCTACCCCCTCCCTTCTTCTTTCTGCACATGGAATGATGTGGTCATCCCACACGCTCATCAGTAAGAAACTTTATCGCCTCCCACACTCCATCCTAGAGCCTTTCTCCAAAGAGCTGAGTGTGGGAATTGGCTTCAAGTCAAATTGACATTATTTTTGCAATCCTCCAGCTAGCTTACTTGGAAATGTCAAAGTGTTGGGACATGTGCTTTCCAAGCCGTGCTGAAGGGTCTACCCATATGGATGTAAAGAGCTGTGCAAGTGTACGTATATACTTTTTCACACACACGTGCACATGCACACACACAAACCCACAAACACAGATGCTCAGTCACTGTAAAGGAGCAGCCTCTAGTGCTTGGAGCGCTTCTCAGGCATTCTCCCTAAAAGTGTCCCAAATCTAAGCTTGTATTTACCCATCACGTGCACAGTGTTCTGGAATATCAAGTGTGGGAGATAGAAAAATCAGTTCCTAAACACGTGCACATCCTAATCTGGAGAATCTCTGCATATGTCGCGTTGCCTGGCAAAAGACGATGGCAGTTGCATGTAGAACAGAGATTGCCAAACAACTGCACTTTAGGAAGATTCTCCTGGATTATCTGGATGACCCCCATGTAATCCCAGTGGTCCTAAAATAAGAGAGGAAGGGAGAAGAGGAAGTCAGAGTGATGTGATGTGAAAGGACTCAGTCAGCCACTGCAGGCTTAAAGGAGGGAGGAAGGGGAATGAACCAGGAAACACTGGCAGCTTCCAGAGATGGAAAGGCAAGGAAAAGGATATCCCCTAGAGCATCCAAAAACTAACATAGTCCTGTAGACTTTGATTTTAGCCCCCTTAAATCTCTGTCAGACTTCTGTTCTCCAGAATGATAAGATAGTAAGTGATGTTGCTTTAAACCACTAAGTTTATGTCAATATTTTACTGACAATAGACAACAAATACACTGAGAAATTAGAAAAGACAAAGACAGAAAGGACAAGCCTTGCAGCACTTCCTCTTCATATCCTTCCAACCCAGATTTAAAGATGTGCTAGGAGGTTCTGAAGGAACTGGAGCTGGAGGAAACTTGCTGGTCTGTTTTCCATCCCAGCCTCCCTCCGCATTTGCATTCCAGCAACGTGCTACTCGGGACGGATGGGATGTATCTGCGGCTGTTAGTTCAATGCCTAGAATATAATAGGACTAGAAAATGATTTACAGTCATGAAGGATCCACAGATCTTCTGATGAATGTGAGTGTGCCTGAGAAATGTCAAGCATGTACCCCAAAGTTTGTCTGCTGTTTTCAATCTTCCGCTGAGCACTGCGACCTTCTAGCAGATCTCAACTTATGCCAAGTTGCGACCCTAGCATTTGATTGTTTGGTGACTCAGAATGCATGTGGATTAGTTTTAGCCTTTTGACAACTTCCAACACCAGGCTGTGGTCCATGTCCCCACTACTCTGATGGATCAGAGAAACCAGTGTGAAGTGTCTAGAAAAATGGTTTTCAGTAAAAATAAGGATAGGTAATGTTTATAGATAGGTCACTATAAGTCAAGCACTGTGCTTTGCTAAATGTATGTAATTGAAACTTCATAAGAATGCTACAAAATAGGTGCTATTTTTAGTTTTTTTTATAGAGGCATGAACTAATTGGTCCAAGATGATTTGCCTCATTAATAACCTTTCTGGCTGTTAAAGTCAGGCTGCCTCACACTGGAACTCTCACTTTTGATCATTTTGCAGCTCTTCTCTCACTCCTCACCCTTGCAGAAGGAACAGGGAAGAAGGCTTAGAAGTGTTGCCCTCCTGAGTGACCGCAGAGAGCTGCAGCCCTCTGATGAAGGCCTTTGTCAGCTTCTCATGGACACTCGCTCTCAGATTCTCCCAGTTTTGCCTACCTCTGTGTTTTTCTTGTCAAGGTGGACAAGGCACTAAGGGTGTATGGCTGCCTGGCCTACTGGACCCATCTGGAGGCTGACTCTTCCTGCTTTTCTAAGGTTTTTTTTTTTTTTTCCCCTCATGTGTTTGTGTTTCATTTCTGGATAGAAACAGAGCCTATCTGATTTCAGTAACTTTTCTCTCCTCTCTTTTCCTGGCCTTCCTCCTGCCATTTGGGCAATGTGCAGACTATATATACCTGTTTAATGTCACATCCTCATCAATCATGACCATTACCATTTTTAAGGTATATAGAATTTATGGATATGCAAGGAGTGCAGATTCCAAGTTAAATCCATTTTTAATCTCTGTCCAAGATGTTCACTGAAATCTCTTCTGCCCCAAGTCTTTCCATAGTCCAGATGCTAAACTGGCTGACGAGTAGTGGACTGTGTTTCCAGCCCTCCACTGCTTTGCCTCCTTTGAGCTACTGTCTCTGTTTCTAACCTTCTCTGGGTGTTTTTGAGCCCAGTTTGACAGGAGATCTCAGTCCTTATCTCACTCCTGAACCTAGATTGCCCATTCATTCCAGCCTCACTTTTGTGGCTCCATTACAGCACTGTTCTTTAGAATGAACTGTTACAAGGCTCCTTCTGTCTCCTTTCAAGGAGTGTATGTGCCTATGCTACCCTGCGCCTCCCTATTGCCTGCCATTTATTGATGAAGCACATCCAATTGCATTTAATGAGTTCCAACTGCTACCTGAAGCAGAAAGATGAGTCAGGGATTTTGGCCTCCATCTGTGTTTACTTTGTGATGAGCTGGTGGTGATTTCTGTCATGCCTGAGAAACCTCGGCTTCCAGGTCTTTTTTAATCCCTGGATAGGATTGTGCCTTCGTGTTTCATCTGTAGAATGGGAAATGACCAAAGGCACTGTCCATGATGCATAGGCACCGTATACCATACAAGGCATTTGTTCTCAGAGCACCAAGTACAAAGCAAGTGTAGCACTGTGTCTTGAGAGCTTCTCTCTGACAGTGTGGTTGACTAAGTGCCTCCTGCAGGGTACACTAGGATCCTGGCTGGGTGCTTCTCTGTGACCATGACAAGTCCCTCATTGGATTCCTACATACACCATCACAGAGTCAGCGCCTCATGTGTTTGCTGCCATCTGTCACAGCAGATGCAGAAACTGTAACACTTCTAGCTTAGGAGGGCATCCAACACCCTTGTGGGGTCTTTAAAATTCACAGCTAACAGTCGGAGCCTGTGGTTGCACAAAACCCCTCTTAAAGTCAAGATTTAGCAGTTGGTTGCCATAGTAACTTTGTTCATCAAGTCTGAACTCCTTTCGGTGTAGATGGTCAAACTGGTTTTGAGGAAGACTACAGAAGAGGGAAGTTTGGTGATGTGTAGAAATGAGGATCTGTTGAGAAGCAAATTTTGGATATCCTCAAACTCTCGTTTGTTGTGGTTGGAAATTTCTGTTTCTTTGACATGGGACTGCGTGTGTCATTATATGGAACAAAGCTTTATCTCTTATCAGCAGTGTGTCCCCACATGGTAATGAGTGATGGAAGTCTCATAAGGAGATAATGACTGCAAAGGCAATTTGAGGAGGTAAATGCACTATAAAAATGGTAGGTACTGCGTTATTAGGAAAATAAGACCCTGCTTGAATGCTGGAGTTGTTACTCTATTTATCTTTACATAGTTTGTTGCACTTAGATATCAATTATGGAAGAGGATTCTTTTTTTTCCAATCCTTTTATCAATCCAAGTTCTAGGTAAGGTGTCCAAGAAAGACTACCAAGAATCAGAGTGATGGGTTTGGCAGCATCCTGAGATTACTTCTTGTTTTGTAACATCACATTCATGTCTAATCGACCACAGGACAATCCAGAGAATATTTTTTCCTCCAATGGAGAAGTATGTTTGAGCCCTTGATCCACTAATCGAGTTAGATATCTACATCTGGGGAATGGGTTTGATAATATTTTCTATAAAGTTAAGGCAAATGTTTTAATTTATTTATTATTTATTTATTTATTTTCACATTGCATAGTATTTATGAAAAACCTATTCTTATGGAGGAAACTAACCTTGACCCTGTCCTGTGTAGCTTGTAGTCTGAGTTCCATGTTTTCTTTGGATTTGACAAGGCATGAAACCAGGCTCCCAATGTTTTCCTTCTTTTCTCTCTCCTGTGCTTCCTTTTATCGCTCCTTCTATCTGACAGACAGCTTTCATTGACAAGTCTGCTATCACCCACCCAATTTCAAACTGTGTCTTCCTATGTTTGACTCATATTCCCTGACCACTTCTAGATTCAGCTGTGCCTCGCCGAAGTCAGTAAATTTGGGTGGGTTGTGGATCAGTAGGTTCTACCACAGGCTGTGTTATGGAAGCCAGAATTTGCCATGTAGAACACAGAGTGCTGATCTCCAGTACTGTCTGCGGTGTTTTCACAAATTAAGAAGTTACTTATTTTACTTTGAGCCAAACAGACAAGGGGGAGGAAAATGACTGTGATGTGGTAATGAAACCCTGATGGAGAGTAGTTTATAGGTCAGTCTTGAAATGAATACTTGAGCTAATTTCCCAACAAAAACACCTGTCTTATACTATCCAGTCCCTTCTCAGTGGCAAGGCCATTTTAATCCATTTTTATTGGGTTTCATCTTCAGAAAGAGAAAATAACACTGAAAGCTATTATTCAATTTATGTCCTATTGAAGTGTCTCTTCCTTGGGAGCTACAGTGACTATATTCCTATTGTCTTTTTAATTTTTTCGTCTATTAATTTTATTTATTTTTAAATTTTTATCTTTATTAGTATATGTTTGTAGTACATAATGATTACATTCACTGTGGGGAGTTGGTACATGTACATAACACATTATAATTCTTTTGATATTCCTTTCCCCTCACTCCCCCTCACTGCCCCCAAGACTGTAGGGCCCTTACCTACTTAGGGCATGGCACCTTTGTTATTTATTAATTTCGGGTTATACATTAAACAACCAGCTATTGAGAGAGTGAAAACCAGTGGTTCAGGATAACTTGTTTCAGTAGTTTGGGGAAAAGTATCATTACATAAGAAATTATTAAAATAAGAAAGCAGCATCAATTTTCCTCAAGGTGAGCACTAAACTGAGTAATGACTGTTAATCTTTTACTTGTAAATCAGATGAATGCTATAGAATCCTGCTTTATACACACAGTTTTGTGTACAATTCTAGAAGTTTCATCGACCTCTTGGTATGACAATTAAGGAACTAATGATAATGAATAGCAATATCCTTAACACATACAGTGCCTTTTGTTTGTCAGTTCCAAAGTAATTAGTCCACCTTTACTTGTAAGCTAAACCCAGATTTCCCCCATAAAACCATGATAGGTTTATAGGGCCTCCTCTAAATGTGAAAGTACTCGATGGGCTTGCAGTATGGTGTGATAGGGAAAAAAGGTCTGGAGTGAAACAAACATAGGTTCATATATTAACCCTGCCACTGACAAGCTGTCAACAATTCCTTCCATTTTCCCAAGTCTTAATGTTCCTCCATCAGTCTAATTGAGCTGATAATACCTACTTTTTAAGATTCTTAGAAATATTTGATGGAATAACTCACCTATGGAACCTTTAAACATTTATCAACCACCTACTCAGTATCTTGAAGTATAATGGGCACTGAGAAAAGAAAGATGAAAAAGTCCCTTCTCTCAAAGTATCGGTGCTTATAGTGCTTGCAAAACAGGTTCTTTTATAGGCATTAGATTTTTCCACCAGAGAAAATTGTCATGTACTAGAAATGCAGAGATTGGCAAGTGTCTTCACTCACAAGAGGCATATGTAACATAATGGGATGTGTTGTCTCATTCATGCTGCTATTGGAATCTGACCATTTCATGTTCTTTTTCTCAAGCACAGACATGTTAATTCACTCATGTTTCTCTTTCTTCCTTCCTACCCTGCTTCTAAGGGGAATGCCTCTGCTATGAAGGCTACATGAAGGATCCAGTCCACAAGCACCTTTGCATTCGGAATGAATGGGGAACAAACCAGGGGTAAGTGAGAGGACGGCGAGTTTGCTGCTTCCCGGGTCACTGCTCCCTTACCCAGACACGACGTGGATCAACACTCCATAGAGGAGTAGAGTTAATGGGTGGTTATATTCTGAACAGTGAATGGGTAAAAATGTCACTGTGCCTTTCCACATTTATGCCATCCCAGTGACGTACGTATCATCTTTCTCTCCATTTACGAGTCAAGAGATGATACCTCTGACTCGCAGCCCTGCTGACTCCAGCTGAGATCTGAAAATCAAGCTGTCCCTCTCTTCCTTTTCACACTGCCACCAGCCAGGCAGATTCCACTGGCAGAACCTAGCTGACGATTTTACTGGAGATACATGAAGCCACACAGACTCCAGGGTAGCCTTCCCAGGGTGTGACGAGCTTTGCAAGGCTGATGTGAGCAGAAGCCTGCCCCCCCCCCAGCACTGTCAGCAGGGGTGAAGGGCAGAGACTCCAGAAGCACTCTGCCTGGAGTGAGAGTATTTTTGCCTGATCCCCAGTTACCATCTCTGTGAGCTCTTTGCTTTCTCCTAAAGAATGCAGGGCTGGAAAAAGATGCTTAGCTCTCCTATTCCTTTACTTATCTTCATTTTTTTACATGTTTGAATGATTTTACTGTGATAAGACATACATTTTTAAGTTTACAATCCAATGACATTAATTACATCCACGTTGCTGAGCAGGCGTCATCACTATCAAGTCTTAGGTTGCTTTTTAAAAACAGCTCTGTGCCTTGTTTTGGATGCCCAGAATTTTCTGTCTGCGTTAGTAGATGGGTGGTAGAGAAGAAATGGATCAATAAATGCTAACTAGCAATAAAAATCTATGGAACAGGGAAAACTAGGAGGAAATCAAGGCAAAACGTATCTTGGAGTGATTATGTGGACTGCAAATTAGATACGTGTTTGCAGTCTGAAAAAGGGGAAAAAAATAAACCAGCATCATTTAAGACACTGCCACGGAGGACTTGCATTGCTGAGGTCGATCATCAGCCCCTTCTATATGATTCTATAAGGCCAAACCTAGAATATAGAATGTAGTTCTGGACTCTCCAAGCAATAAATATGGTGACAAATGGGCGAGGGTTTGGAGAGGAGCAATAAAAATGATTGAAGAGCCCCAGGGAGTGATTTATGATAAGGGGATAAAAGAACTCAACTCTGAGGACTTCGCCAGCCGATGACTAGTCAAAGCATGATAGATGCCTATAGACATTAGAAAAGGGTAAATGTTCTGAAACAGGTTGAAGTTGAGGGATAAGGACAAGAGAGAATGAAGTTAGGGAAGGGAAATCTGAGTCACAGGTCAGGAAGCTTGTGGGAGTCAAAATGCCATGAAATTGTTCTATTAGGGAAAATGAAGGATTGCTCAGTTTCAACCAAATTTGAGATCATATCATAGAGGCAGCCCACAAAATTTCGAGGAAGGTGTACATAGAAAGGTAAATACATATAAGATGGTCTGTTATTATTTAAAGATTGGTGAGAAGGGCAGAGACTTAGCTAATACACGTCAAATGGGGTATCAGCGAAGAATCCTATTCACTATTTGAATCCTGCATATTTGCCTCTCTTAATCCCTGAAATATTTGCATTTTTGTAGCCAGCATATTTTAGCTTATATGGCTAAGAGCATGAGTTGCACATGATTACTTATTGAGTGACATACTCCAAAAAGTGATAGATAACCACCTCTCTATCTTTATCTCTTAGCCTGAAAACAACTACAAAATATCATTTCACTTTTGCCTTGAATGATCTTACCTGGCTTTTTTGCAGTGATTGGATTTGGAGGCTAATCATTCAAGCTTCCATATCTCTAGTCTTGTAGACAGATCTTGCAAGGATGGGCCTGATATCACGTCATAATTGTGCAGGCCTTCAGCATTACCCCTGGCTGTGTGTGGAGTCAGTCCTGGGATATAGACAAGGGTCTCTAGGGAAATGGTTCCCCCTCCCACTGGTGTTACTTAGAACAAGATGGACTGAAGCACTGAGCTGCAGACTGACAAAAACATTAGCCCTAGGAAATAGACAAGGAGACCTAATCTGTTATTTCCATCTCTAATTTCCATTATTCTATGATCATCATTGTCTATGAAGTCTCATTTTGGATACTAATAAAATAATGGACACTAATAAAACAACTGTTAACGGGGGAAAAAACTTGAAAAACAAAACATGACGATTTTGAAGATAATAGGACCAAGACTGAGTGTATGTGTTTACATAACAGTGCCAGACAAATGATCACATTTTTCCTCCTAAAATGACAAGATAAGTGAAAGTAGAAGATGTCATGCATCTTGATTTAACTCAAAGATCTAATGTCACGTTTCTTTAAATGATTCTAACAAATTAATCAAAATTGGCTTGAATGTGAAAACTGTCACTAAAATTGAAAACTGACTGACAGATTGCCAAATAATGTTACATATTGGGATATTATGGAAAAATCAATTATAAACCTCGTTTTCCCAAAAATTGTATTCAGTATTCCAAAAAAGGAAGATAAGCAGCCCACGTGGGCATTGATGTTTGGTTTTTTTCCACTTAGCATTCTGATATTGCACACCTGAAGATGCCCTAACATTCTTTTGAAGTAGAACAAACACACCCTAGGCTAGTAATAGTTAAATTCTTTTGTGAAGAGTTGAGATTGGTGTACCAGGAGAAAAGTGGCACTAAGTATTCTTGACTGTCAGACAAGGAAGAACATTGATCAAGGGCACTAATACAAAAAAGATACAAACAGATGCTTCTGTGAGGCAGAGGAGCCACGTCTTTAACTTTCTTCAGTTTCTGCTCAGGTCCCTAGTTTATTGGTCGTGTGTGTGTGTGTGTGTGTGTGTGTGTGTGTGTGTGGTGAGTCTGGTGTGTATCTATATGGTGCATACATATCATGTATGCATTATAGCATTTGTATGATTGTGTTGTGTGTCAGTGTGTGTATATGCAAGCCAGTGTGTTTATAAGCATCCTTTTACTATTAAATTCCATCATTCCCACTCTCAGAGTTTTAACAAATATTCATCCCATTGTTGTTCTGATCCAGAGTATGCTAGATTGCTGTAGCTAAGAAGAAGCAGTCTATGCTCTGGAAAAAACAGAGGTTTAAGCAGGTAGATGAAAATACAAAAAACAACAACAAACTCTAAAATAAAGGTACAAAGATCTATGAGATTTCAGTTTAATGAGTAATTAGTGTGAAGTCAAATAATCTGAAATAAGACCTCACAAAGAGGTTGGATTTTGAACTGTTCCATTTGCCATATGACAAAAAGAATTCTAAGCAAAAGGAACAACATGTACAAAGACACGGAGATATGAGAAGTACAGTTTTTTCCAAGAATTACAAATAAGCAGCTCAGTATAGCTTATGAGTGCATTTGCAGAGACAAGAAAAAAGGCTAAGGTAGATAAAAGATCTTAAAGAGGTCTGGTTTATGAAAGCTTTGAACATTAAACCTCTCCTGTACAGGAACCTAGAACTGTTAGCAGATGGAGGAAAATTCCAAGATAACTATATATTTAAATATGCTATTTCCTCATTATACATTATATTTTGAAATTCTTCATGATACATAACCTTTTAAACAGAAAAAATTAAACCCAGAACCTATTGGAACTGACAAGATTTTTATTTATCGGGATTCTCCAAGTAAAACATATTCCTACAACTATCCTGTATATAAAAGTTTACAAAGCAAACAGCAAACAATGAGAGATCGGGTGACCATATCTACACAGGTAAATTGAGGGGATCCCGGTCATTTCCGGATGACTCCTGTTTTGTCAAAAATGCCCAGGAAGAAGAGAGGCAGGTTGAGGTATTCACGTGAATCTGAGTGGTGAAGCCAGTCACTCCGCTCATCCGGGTCACAGGTCCAGGTGGAAGACTGCAAAGTCAGCAAACTCATTGTGCAAGGAAGTCCTATTCTCCAGAAGTAAAAATAGCTTCAACAAGATATAAACGAAGTCACAGATGACAGATTTTTAATGGGTCTTTAAAGGAACATGGGGTTGTGCGTTTACATCATTGGTTTTTGATTTGGCAACCAAATCAATCATTCTCTGCCACATTATCCCTTGGGGGACACACAGGAGACAGAGGACCCCGCAAGGCAGGGTCTTAACCCAGTGCAGTGGTTTACCATGTCCTCTGTCTTCTCTGCACGGACTCCCTGAGTAACTCTGAGGTCCCCCATCCATGTAGCTGCACAGACACAGCCGGGGACAATTAGGGACTGTATTTGCTATGTGTTTGCTAGGACACAGAAGATAAATTGAAAAATTTCACAGATGAGAAATGAAAACAATGAATGAAGGTGGAGGAGGTAAGAGAGATTGATTTACATGAAATACTTCAGGAGGAAAATAACAAATTTATTTAGGTACTTTGTAGTTATTAAGAAAGGCTATAATAATGTTTTTGTTTAAATTAAAAGTGTACCCAAGGGCCTCTAGATACATTTTTCAGAATACCACAATTAGATTAAATTTGTGCACCTGAAGATGTTCAGTAAATAACAGTCTGATTGCTTATTGTGACATGTCAGCTACAGAGGGCAACACCAAGGAAATTCTCCACTAGAGAAATATAAACTACCTCTAGGTTTCAGTGCTGAAGAATGGAGGTGGTGATGATTCGTGAGATGGGAAAAGACCTGCTGTGGAAAATGAACAGGTGTTCCTCCAAGGATTTCAAAGCTGTTTTCAGGAATGGCCCTGCTCTTCGGAACACCTCCTCGTTTTCTTGCCTGCTTGGGAAGTGACACACTTAGCGTGACATCCTGGGATGGGCATATGTGCCCATGCACATGTGTGAGCACACACACCCTCACTCCTGCACAGCCCACCTTGCCTTAATATGTCCTGTCCGCTAATCTCTAGTGCTTACCGTTCTGCTTCTGCTTTCTACAGCCTCTGCCTTCTGACCCACCCAAAGGACTGTTTACAGATTCTATGTCCATATAGGGGCGGATGTCCCAAATACAGAATTCTGTTTTCTCTAAAGGTAACAGTAAGGACTCTGTTCATCATGGTTGTCCAGAAACATCTTTTTAAAGCGTGTCCTTGACAAGAAGTCACGTTATTTGGTCCTGCCTGACTCCTGCCATCCATATTATTTCCCTAGAGACCACTCACAGAACAATAAGGGGGTCCAGAGGAGAGGATCCCTTAACATCAGAGTTCTAGGAATTTAAAAATCCCACACTCACCATCCCTTCTTTCAACCACTTAAAACAGCAAGAACCTTCTCTCGGCTGCTTGAGATCCAAAGCCACATCTCACATGCTGCCCCATTTTAGGATAATAAATGACAAGCCAAGGCATAGCTCTGCTCCTGGGTGAGCCTGGCCTTTTTTGACCAGCCCCCTGAATCTCTTCAGAAGTGATTCGCATGAAGTCAGACTGTCTTGTGTGACATATGACATTTCTGACTTTTTTGGTCTATTTCTAGCTCATCATGTGGCTTTTGCCTCCCCACCCTTGAGCTTGTTTCTGTGTCCTCGCTGCCTGTTCACCTTCCTCCAACCTCTCAGACGAGATGTGCCCGCCGGGATGTGGCTGCTCCTTTATCTCTGGACGCCCTCCTCCCTACCCTCAAGCCTGGACTTCATTGTCTGTGCCCAGCTTCTGGCGCTGCCTTGTGTCTGAAAATGGGATTATCTTCCCATTAGCACTGTTCTCATTCTCTCTGTCTCTCTCTCTCATTATTGTCACTTATTCCTAACAAGGGCTTCCAGTGCATTTATTTCACCATTTGGCCATTTATTCCTCATTTTTTCCCTCTTCCCTCCTGTTTCTGTCTTGTTTTGCTTTCCATCTCTTTCTCTTCCCTTTCTTCCAGGAGTCAATGAAAATGTTGCTGTCTTTTCTCCCACTCATCTTAGTGGTGAAACAACTAAAAGAGGCTCTTGGAAGTAAGCCTAAAATTTGCAGTTCTTCCTCACTGCAGAGGCCCAGCTGTCATCTGATTCCAGGGGAGATATCACCCCAGGAAAGAAAAGAGATCCCCCTTGGGTGATCAGGCAGGAACCAGTAGCATGTGCAGACCTCCACCTACCAGCGTTACCTCTGACAAGCTTACCGGGCCTCGACTCCCACTGCCAGTTGGTTGAGAATCCCCGCCCTTCTTCTCAGGGATTTTCTCAAATGAAACATGTTTTATTTGACCCATTTTCACAAGAACTGTGTGGTCAGTCAGCTGGATACAGGGAGGCACTTTATCCTTTGCAGAGAGACAAATCTAGCCTGTGCCTGCCAAAATTAGCAAGCTCTGAGACAAAGGCCATGTTTGACCAGATGGGCACTTTTTTTCTAATTTATGCAAAAGCTTTGTTGAGCCAGTAGTGACCCTGTGGTCATTTTGGGTGATGCCTTTTGCTCCCCCTTTGAAGGCAACCATGATCTTATTGGGCCTTCAGGGTGATCCACCAGGAGCAGCTACTCAAGTATTTGAGAAGCGTATTTAAAATACTAATTTCCACCCCCAGATATTTTAACTTCATAGGACTGAGAGAAGACCCAGACTCTGTATATTTGAGATGCTGTCTTAAATGATTCTAAACGTAGTCTTAGGAATAACTCGTATGCAAGTTCTGAAACCTCCAGACCTGTCAGAGGGGAGGAGCATCCTTTTATTGGTGCACAGATCCTCTTCCAAAGAAAATAGTGGCTGAGTCCATCCCAAAAGATCCTTGCATTTCACTGGTTGGGAAATGGGAGGTCAGAAACTTGCAGTAACATGCCCACGGTCACATTTTTGGTGGTCAAGCTTGACAGCAACGCATAGGTGTTCAAGATAAATAAGTTGTGTAAATAAAGATTTACAAGAAGGCTATGGGAAGGATGCATACTGTTCTGAGAGTCAGTGATCAGCTGTGCATGGGAGGGAGATATTCTGCAGCCTACCTGCTTCCTGTCCTCAAGCAGACTCATCTTCATCACATGTGCCCCCTGCCCCTCATTTCAGTGGCAAGCACCCACCTACAGTGCTGCCCACCTACCACAGGAGCGGTGACACTCTGCCACACTGCTGTCTCTGACGTGTCCAGTCACAGCACCAAGAGACTTATTTTAAACAGCACCGGAGGCGGGAACACTCATATTTCCTTCAACATGACCACTAGGGTGAAAAAAAAATCAACCTCAATTTACCCTCCCATCTGCTCAAGAATGGAAGATAAATTGTTTCAATTTTATAGAAATGAATGTTTTATGTCTTGCCTATGCTTTCTAGAGAGTGCCCTGAATTTCTATATTCCACCAAGTGCATGAACGTTTCCCATGAGGAACGCTCCCTGGACCTTCTCTTTGCTTGAGTTTCACTCTCAGAATACCAGGGCGGAGACTGTTATTTTTCTCGGCTTTGAAAATTTTGGCTATTTATCTTTTTAAAGCAGATCAATAGAAGAAGAAATCCACTCATTATCCCATGCTCAGAGAAAACTTCCATTACCATTTTGGCGTGTTTCTTTCCATTTTCTTTTTCTACGCATCAGAAGTTTTGCTTCCCACCATCCCTTCAGTGCTGTGTAATTTTTTGTTGTCTCTTATAATTTGTCACTAAGCATGTGCTACTTTTGTAATCACAAAATGAAAGTTATAAAGCAGAAGGCTGTAAGAGTATCTTTATGCTACATTGTTATTTTCCCTCCATGGGGAAAACCTTTTCCATGGGGAAGTTACTCCTACTGTCTAATTTAAAACCCTCAACTTTAAGATGCTTCTAGTGGAAAGAAAAAAGTTGTTTAAAATCTAGCATTTAGACCAAACTCCCTTACTACGCACGTCTCTGTAAGCTGGTTATATAATAAAAGACTGATTGAACACCAACGGGTGACCTACACACAACAGCTAATGTAGTACAACTTCCGCGCCACTGAGGGCTGAGTAAACCTTTGTATAATGCTAATTAATTAAAATCATTTAGTGAGCATGTAATGTTGGATAGTGAGCTAGGTGACTTTTTAAAAATATATTACTAGTAACCTTGATATTAAAAAAATCCTAAAAAATGCTTTTAAAGAGAAGAGTAATGAGTATAGGTATATCATCCACAATTTCTGTGAAGACAATTTCAGTAAAAGCAATCTTAAGTTATATTTTTTCTAGACAACTACTTTGGATTCTTGTTCAGATACTCATACTGTAATTATTTTCCCTAGCTTTAAACTTCACACAGTTTCAAAAATTAGAAAACAAACATTTTGTCACAGCACATCTTGTTTTATCTTTCTCTTTCCTTTGTACAAAAGGAACACATAGATTAGTAGAAAATCCAGATAAGAAATAAAGGGAAAAAATAAGCAGAAAAAAACAACCCAACCACCTGAAATTCTAGTCTCTAGAATAAACTCATAGTGACTTATGCTTCATTTGTTTATGTGGAATGTTGTTGTAACAAAAATATATTTATATTGGTTTATTTCTTGCTTGATCATATGTATATGCACACAGATATTCGTTTGTATCTATATGCAGCTACTTGCATACACTGTACATATATGCACATATATATGCATATGCATGTGCATATAGTGATAAAGTGTATATCTTTAAGGCTCAGGGCCACGTAGGCCAGAGTCACAGCTCTGAACAGAGATCTCTGATGCCACATCTAGGCTCTTTTCATTGAATTGTAATGGAATTCAGCACTGGAGTCACTTTTTCCTTTCCATGTGGTCTCTTTCCCACCTGGACTGTTGACCTTTACACAGGACTCTCCACACTGAGATGAGCATTGTTGGCTAGAGGAGATAAAGTCAACAGCAGTCTTGCCAGTCAGGGTTGGCCTTTGGATTTAAGACCCCTGGATGTCAGGGTTTCTCTCCACTGCTGTTGTTCAGAACTGTGAAAAGAGGCCACAGAACAGCTACACAAAGCCCTGAGGGTACATTGGCCCAATTAGCACTGGAGGTGGAGCGCCCCGCTGCCCACACTCATCCTGGTGTGCAGAGGGTCTTTCTTACAATCAAGCCAGAGGGTGACTTTAAATGGAGTGAGTGCTCACCACTGTGGGATGGTCACAAATGGAAACTGGAAAAAGGCTGCCTGGAATTGAATGAACTGTTATAGTGCTCCATGTGCCTGGTATTAGGGCATTCTGCCTCGCAGTACAGCAGTGCCACTAGTGAGAGTGAGACCAGTAGTCACAAAGCTGTCATTCAGCTGCTCCTTGCCAGGCACCAACCACGCTTTTCAGTGCCCTTCCTGTACCAATAAATTTAATTCTCATCTCAACTCTGTAAAGTGGGAACTACTATTGTCCTCATTTTAAAAGTGGATCTGCTGAATACGACAGCAACATTTAGAGTCCCAGACACAAGAAAAGAATCACAGTCCCCAAGAAGGATTTTTTTCCCAGTCCCCTCAAGGGCTATTGCTCTTGAAAATCTCAAGATGAAAGCAAAGGCGGAAAGGGCTGAGGTTTAGTTTTAAGTGTCTCAGGGCGGAGGCTCCATTCATTGAAGTCTAGTTTAAAACAGAAGTGTGTAATCTGAGTTAAGAATCCCAGAATGATGCAGAGACCTAGGAAGAATGACAAAGCAAGAGAAGGACCTTGCTGGAGTCCTACACATAGTTAATGCCATTGGCTGCTTCCAAATTCAGACAAAAATCAAAGTCGCATCAGTTGAACACTGACTGAGAGGCCTCAGGTCTGTACCTGTTGATGGGGACACGCATCTGTTCCTCAGTGGCTCTGTGCCATGGCTAATGTGAAATCATAGCTAGCCATTCAGGTCTGATGGCTCACTGTGGCCAAGGGCTTGGCACACCCTGTACCGGGCCCTCATACTGGTGTTCCATTTGCCTATCCACAGCATAGATGTAGGAGGATGAAGCACTAAGTCTTTGTTATTGGCAAAGAATTCAGAGCCCTGGCCCAATGGTTCAGGGGTGACATCTTCTTCAAATTTGGAGTACTGGTCCTCCATTTCCTTCGGGGTACTGGCATAGGGAGAAGATAAACTGGGGCGTGTCCAAAAGTTTTTCTTTCAGGTAGTATCTTGGACATTGTTAACCAACTTCACTTAGCTTTGGTCCAACTATTTTATCCTACCTGGGAGACTGAGTACCCCTCACTTCCAAAGGGTTATACGTTCAGTTGCTCACATTGTGTGTGTGTGTGTGTGTGTGTGTGTGTGTGTGTGTGTGTGTGATGCTGGGACAGCCTTGTGCATGCCAGGCACGCATTCTGTTACTGAGTCCCCACCCTCATCTCTTCCCTTCCTATCTTTACAGGAGACAGCAAAGCATAGTGGGATGAGCACAGAGCTGGAGTGAGACAGACTTGGGCTCAGATTTCATTTCTTTTTAAAAGCCCTGTGCTTGTCACCAACTGTAAACTTTAAGCCTCAATTTAATAGGTAAATAATATTATTCACTTCCTAGAGTTGTTATAAGGGTTATTAAAAACCTAAACAAGCTATGCAGCACTCCACAATATTATATAAACTATGTAAGTACTCAACATGTGGTGGCAGTAAATATCCTCTCTGATGACATTTTGCATTGGTTACGGCCTCGTTTGTGTTCTCTGTGATAGTAACATCAATTTCACACTTGAATTTAGAACAAGCCACCACAAGAATATGAATTCCATAAAGAAACAAAAATATGTCTTTGTATCATTGAATATATATAATACTATAATGTGTATCAACTGCTTGGAACATAGTAGGTGCTCAATAAATGTCAAATAAAGGAAGGAATGTTTCCATCCTTCAGTGGTTCTTCATGAGCAGTGCCTAGTGACTATCCTCCAAATGCTTCTAAGTTTGGAATGCTTTGGGCAGGACTTAGATAGGCCTCTTTTTCTGAACCAAAATACAGATATTATATAAAGCCCTATTAAATTTTAGCTTTCCTCACTGAAGCAGTGAGTCAGCTCCCTAATTTTAGGACGTAAGAGTAGGCTTATCAGCTGGATCACTGACAATTCTAGACACTCTGCGTTGGAAGCCCACCTCAAGGTCATGTTATCCAACCTGCCACTTGGCGTAGAAACCCCTCCCACAGTCCTTCCAGCAGATGGCCTCCTCACCACTGTTTGAACACTTGGTATGCAGCAGCAGTTCATTCTAATGTGAGATGCAGAGTCTTTGTTAGATCTTAAACCTGAACCAAAACATGTTTTCCTGCCACTTCCACTGGTTTGATGAGCTCTGTCCTGTCTGTTGGAAAAGTAAGAATGTGTTGGTTTCCTCCCTCTATGCACATACTGCTAGTTAGCATGGTACCTTTATGTGCGTTAGAAAAGCATGTTGATCTTCTGGACAGTGGGGATGAATACCTGTGAACGAATTCCGCTTGGCTGGCCACACGTCAGTGTTTCAGGTAACTGCATCTTGATCTCTTTACTGAGTCTTCACTTCTTGATGTCCCTAATTCATTGAAGTTTTTTTAGATTAAAAGTTCCCTGAATCTCTTAAAGATCCTACTAGCTGTCACCTGCATCTCTCTAATTTGTTAGTATGCTTTTTAGACTATGCTAGCTACCACTGATTAGATAGCCCAATAGAATTAATCATGCCTGTTTCTTGCCCTGTATTTTCTATTAATGAATTCTAAGTTACATTTGGGTTAAGCCCTTTAAGAGAAAAATCATGGTGTCTTCTCATCTGAGTTTGTGTTCAACTAAAACTAATTTTTTTAGGGCCTGCTGTCAGAAAGATCAAGTGTACCCAAGACTACAATCAGTTGTCTTAAGTGTAGGACTTGGGGCAGGTATATAGCTCAGTAACATAGCACCAGCCTGGCAACAGTGAGGTTCTTAGTTTGAGTCCTGATATGTCCCTAAAAAAAAGCAGGCTTTTGTATAAAGTCCAATGAAATTTTAGCTTGTAACTTATTGAAACCCTTGGAATCTTGATTCTGTTGTGCTATATAGTAGCGATCCCTTCTACTTTCTGTTATTTGCAAATTTACTGCTGTTCTCTCCCATCCTTGGTTTCACTTCCCAAAGTTCAGTTGCCTGAAGTCAACCGTGCTTGAAAATACTAAATGAAAAGCTCTAGAAATAGTCCCTAAATTTTCAATCCATCTATTCTGGCAGTATGATGAAATCTCAAGCATTCACTCTATTTCCTCCAGCTTTTGAATCACTGTTTGCCTACATATCCATGCTATACACTTCAGCTGTTTACTTAGTAGTCATTATAGTTATGAGACTCACTGGTACTTTACCACAGTGATTGTGTTCAAATAATCTTTATTGCACTTGTTTGCCCCACAGTGCAATAGCAGTAATGCTGGCAATTTGGAAAAGTCAAAGAGAAATTATAAAGTGCATTCTCTGAGAAAAAAGGTGAAAGCTCTCTACTTTATCATGGGTGTGGATGTATAGAAAAACCCTTCCTACTTTTTTAAAAATTTTATTTTAAAGAGGGTAAAATTAAACACAACAGAGCAGAAGAAAGCAATGTAAGAGACATAGATTTCAAAGCAAGACAAACAGAGATCTTCACTATCTATCCTATCGTCTCTTGTTTTCTTCTAAATAGTTGTCCATATCATCACATAAGTGATTTCATACAAAACAACAGTATAAAACTGATCCAACAGGATGATAAAGGTGTTTTAGGTCTTCAAGACCAGACAATAAGGAAGTCTACAATGACTGTCATAGTGTATCTCATTCTCTTCAAAATAGCTGTCCATGCCTTCGCGTATGTTGAAGTTAAACAAAACAAAACAGACTAAAATCACTCTGAACAAAGAATGATAGTATTGCTGGATGTCACATCATGATGCTACAGAATCAGCACTGGGTACTGTAGTCTCTCTTTTTCTTCAGAGTAGTTGTTCATTTTGTCATGTATTACATAATCAGTTCTTATAAACTGTTTATAAGCTCTACACATGCATGAGTCTCTACATGTGTATCTATCCTTTCTGTATTAGAGGGAAAAAAACAAAACAAGATAAAACAAAACAAATTCCTAGAAAAACATGAAATGAGAAAGGCATATAAAACCACAATACAAGGTGATCTACAGTGGTTACTGTGATGTCTCTTGTTATCTTCAATAGAATTGTCTATGTCATCAGGTATAGTATAATTGAATATTAGCAGTACATAACAATATTAATAAAAATAAAACATTGGAGACATTATAAGACTTCAAAGGCAGGTAATAATCAAATCAGAGTGGGTATCCTAGTGAATCTTGTCATCTTCAGTGCAGTTGCCTATACTGTCAGACTTGATGCTATCAATCGTAACAGATTAGAATAGCATCAGTTACCACTTTTAAGGTTCAATATTATCCATAGTTTTAGGCATCCACAAGGGGTCTTAGAACATATTCTTCATGGAGAAGTAGGGAATTCATATATTCAGGTGAATTTCTTCAAGTCTTCTGTGAAATTGTTAAAGAGAGCAAGTTTAGGTCTTGCCCCTGATAGAGACCTTCTGCGGATCAGCTTTGATCCCTTCTTTAAAACTGTTTTAAAATTACTTTCTACAATTACTCAACCACATAGAAATTCATCAGATGTACGGTCATTCAACATATTTCCATCTAGTCCACATAAAAGACTTTGCCCCATGACTGACTCAGAATAGGCATTTAATATTTTTTAATTAAGTGAGTTGAATCCCTTATTGAAAATCAAGGAAAATGGCTTTTGTGTCACCCTTAAGATGCCCATCAGGAGATGGAAATAGAAATAATCATAAGCTTTGTGGGGACTCAGTCATATTAGTAAATAATTTTAGCTCTTGGACATCTTTTCAGTCTTTAAAACTTTTTAGTATGATCCCTTATCTTTCTTTGGAGCATGCAAAGCTGTTGAGATTTTGTTTCCACACTCACCATGTCATTGTTAGGGATGCTTTTCTTTCAGGCCCTGTAGTGTTTTCTGACTTAAAGTCTTATGAAGAGTTCCACCAGCAGGATCCTCAATGGGCTCTTACTCAATAAGTGAAGATAAAAATAATAGTAGCTAAGATTTGCTGGCACTTTACTCTGTGCCTGGCACGTTCCTAACAGCTCCATAGATTTTAATCATCTCTATGGATATATTCTCTTTATAATTCAGGAAACTTAGGCTCAGAGAAGTTGCCCAAAGGTTACACCTGAAGTAATGAGTATAATTGGAATTCACACTTATGTAGTCTGAGCCAAGTTCAAGCGTTAAATTCTCATGATACTATCTGATGAGAGCAGAAAGCTCTATGGATAACCACATTTGTGGGTGATATGAGCCCCTCATTTTATTCCCAGACCTCCCCTATTTCTCTCTCCACTGAATTCAGGTTAGCATGAGTCAGACAGCTGAGCTGCTTGGGTGCATGGTGGTCGGGTGGTAGTGGTTCACCTCCAAGACTGTGCTCCAGCCATCCTTCTGTGTTCTCCAGGTCTGGGGGACTGAGCTGGTGCAGTCCTCTTCTCTCTACCATCTCACACTACATGGGTTTTTCTTCCCCAGGCCTAGGAGCATTTGTGTTTTGAAAGGACCTATAGAGAGAGAGAGAGAGAGTTCAACTCAAGGATAGATGGCTTCAGGCATCAGTGTGTACATCTGGGGGAGTTGCTAAAAATTGAGTAACTGCTACTGGTGGAACTTTGACATTTATGATCTATAGACTTACAGGGAAGATGTTTATGTTGAAGGCATGAAGGAAGGAATGCATTGATAATGCTCGCAACACATCACTTCTACTGGGGACCTGAGTCTCAGGCCCCCATTTTAAATATTGCAGTGGTTCTGAATGCTCTAATCCATTTTAAAGACAAGACGCTTAAATCCGTAAGGATCTGAGCCAGCAGAACATAACGGTTAAAACCCTAAGAGCAGACCTGGCTCCCACTCTGGTTGTACTACTTATTAGCTATCCTACTTCCCTTGGGAAGATTACCTGAGCAGTTTTAGCCTTCACTTCTTCCCCTGAGAAGCAAGGGTCACAATAGTAACTTCCTGGAGTTACAGTGATGAGTGAAGTTATCACTCAGCATTCACAGATAATTGGTTTCAGTAACTACACCTGCCTTAGTAAAATGCAAGGATGCTCAAGTTCTACTATAAAATGGCATAACATTTGTATATAATCTATGAACAAGCTCCTGTAAACTTTAAATCATCTCTAGATTACTTATGATACATAATACAATGCAAATGCTATGTAAATAGTTATTACACTGTATTATTTAAGGAATAATAGCAAGGAAAAAGTCTGTGCATGTTCAGTGGAGATGCAACTTTTGTTTCAGGATGCAGAACCCATAGATTGAAGTAATAAAGTCAGAGAAAGCAATAGTGTCTGGCTCACGGAGGGTGCTTGGTGATACCAGGTGGCCGTGGAATAGAGTGGTTTGTCCTCTACAAATAGGTATATCTAGTATGAGGTAACAGAACAACCAGCAGGGAGAAAGTTTTCAGGAGCAAAGCCCTGCTTCCATTATTTAAATCTTTTCAACCTTGACCACTGACCAGCAGTCACTGGCAAGGCTGAGTTTTTGTTTGGTTTGTTTATAACTTTTCTCCTTTTCTCTGCCTACATCAAAGACACGTCTGCTCTTCACAAACCTTGTCTCTCCCTTCCCTAAATTGTTCTTTCTACTGGTCCAGGGAGGGCATTGTTGGACACAGGTGCCTGAACTGGAGCCTCTTGTTAATTACACTGTAGTCAGATTTTCCAGACGAGATCGGGCGCGTTCAGGGTGGTATGGCCGTAGTAGTCAGATTTTCCAAAGAAACCCCTAGGGTGGCAGGATGCCCTCTTTGAAGTCATTAGTCTTCACAGTAGGAAGTGCACATCATCAAAGCCTCTGTTTCCCAGCAACCCCTGCTGTGTCCTTGTGCACCACAGGATTGCAGAGGGAGGGAGAGAAGAGCCTACTAGTGCATTAAATCTGGTGTTCTCTCCTCTGGCCCTGAACCTTAATTCCTTTGAACTGAGGCCTAGGGAGAAAGCTAGTGATGCTATTCCAAACCTTCTCCCCATTCTTTCAGTCTTCAACCAATTTAACAAACTTGCTAGAGCCAGGCATGCAAAATGTAGGACCTGGTTACATTACTAGTTGGTACTATAAGGTGCTTTGGAAATGGAGTTGGCAAGAGAAAAAAACTGATTCTGAGGATCTTGATGTTGAAAATGTACTCAATCATTACTCTGAGGTGGAGCTGGGACTGTCATTATAGCTGACTTTCTGTTTCTTGATTCCTTCAATGCTATTGTGAATGAAATAATGCTTAACAAAGCCATTTACTTTAGACCCAATGATTTTGGCAAGGACTTTGACCAGCCAAGTGTAACTTGCTCTGTCTTTGGAGAACCAGTTGCTGAAGCTGGAATCATTGAGCAGGAGAGGTCTGGTATGGAATCCAGTGTCTATGCTGCCTTGCTGAGGTCCAGCACGGACCATTCCCCTTCCTCTTTGCAATGTTTATCAGTTGGCCCCTACACACACACACACACACAGACTCCTCTGCACCTGCCAGGATAGCTTTCAGGCTGACACTTTATCTCCCACTATAACACCGTGATAGGTGTCTCGCCTGGCTCTCTGCTCCATAAATTATCTTCAAGTCTTGCTCTGCAGCCACCAAAAAAAGAAAAAAAAATCTGAATGATGTGCCTACTTTATACCCTGCCAAAAATTTTACCAGTGATCTCTATGGCCCTACAGAAAACAAATTGGAGCTCCCTAAATGGCCTTCACGTGCCTCCTGATCTGCCTCCTGCCAGCCCCTTCAGTCCACTCAGCACCAGTCACTCTCTGCCTGGAGTTTTCTGTTCCAATGGCACTGAATCTGATGGGGAGCCTGTGTCTGCACCACACTGTATAGTGTTTCTGTGTATTTGCTTATGGGTTTAGAGTGCCTGAAATGACTTTTTCTACCTTTTCTTTCCAACTCAAATTTCTCTGCCTTTTCCCTACTTACTAAGCCTGCATCCAAATATCCCTTTCCAAAATATTATTCAAATGCTATTTGGTCCTTTTCTGTAATCCTGTGGCACCCACACATATTTCTGTCACTATTTTAAGCCATAATTATAATGATCTGATAATAACAGTAATCTGTTCATTTATCTGCCCTTACCCCTACTATCCTGAGCTTCAAGTTCAGTATTGTCCTTTTCATTTTTGTGACTCTGTGATATCTCCTTTCACATTCACTAATAAGAATGAAATAAAAATATTCTCTGAATGAGCAAATGAATGGGTGCCCACGGGGTTAAGTACACAAGGTCTATCAAATGTCTGCGTGATTTTCTCAGTGTGTATCCCGGTGGCTAAGTTTCTCCATTCACAGAAAAGAAATCAGTGTTTTTATATTTAATATTTGACATGGTATTTTTTTCTGAGTTAACTCATCTGTCTTCCAAATGCCACCAAAGTAGGGTACATCTATCATTATTCATTTAAAAAATATTTACTGGAATCTCAAGGATTGTATTAAGTACCTGGAAAAAATAGGTAATAGTAGCCAACAATTACTTAGGGTTTACTGTATGCTAGACACTTCCAAAGTGCTTAATATTAATTCATTTAGTCTCACATCAACTTTATAAAGAGGAATTAATACTGTACATCTCCACTTTACAATGGAGGAAACTAAAGTGAGAAATTGTTAGGGTAACATACCAATAAATGCATCATAGGTGGTAAGTCTTATTGATCAAAAAATGCAATTTCCACACCTAACTTACAGTACATCATAACTTAGCAGCATAGTACACTGTACAGTATTGGTTGTTTACCCTTGCAATTGAATGGCTGATTAGGAATTTGCCTAGCAGGATTTTCAGTTGAATGGCTGAGTAGATTTGCCTAACAGTATGGAAGACTAGCACACTGCATATCACTAGTCCAGGAAAAAAAAATCAAAATTGGAAGCACAGCTTCTGCTGAAAACATATCACATTTCTTTTATTGTAAGATAATGTAAGTCAAATCATTATAAAATTGGGGCCATCTGTGTATAGACTGATGTGGCCTTAGTACGCTAGACACAGAGTTTATATGCTAGTGGCTTTTAAGAAGTTAGTGTTCTAGGGCCTCTAGTGCAAGGGGGAAAGACAAAAAGGAGGAAAAGCAAATGTCAAGTGTGTATCAGTGGGCAGGCCCCAGCTTTTTAAGAGGACAAGTTTGGATAAATAGATGTACAGTAGTATAAACAGCACACTAAATCATTTTATTCTGCTGTAATAAAATAACACAGACAGGGTGATTGATAAAGAAGTTTGGTTTATTTGGCAGAAACTGGGAAGTCCAAGAGCATGTTACTAGCATCTGGTAAGAGTTTCTACACTGTGTCGCAACATGGCAGAAAGGAAAGTGAACAGCATGAGACAAGGAGAGAATGATTGGGCCAATTCATTTTTATGAGAAATCCACTTTAGAGATAACTAACTTACTCCTTAGGCAACCACATTCATCTGTTCCTGCAAGTAGAGTCCTTGTGACATCATCCCTTAAAGGTCACACCTCTTAACTTTGTTGCAGTGGTGATTAAGTCCCACCATGAATTTTGAAGGATTACTCAAACTACAGCATGCCACTGTTGCCTCCAACTCATATCTGTCTCCCATATATTGCATTCATTTCACCCAGTACCCCCCAAATCTTAAGTCATTCCAGCATCAACTCAAAGGTCCAAAGTCCAGCATCTTCGGAATCAGATATGTTTAAGACTCAAAACATGACTCATCCTGAAGTAAAGTCCCTGCAGTTGTGAACCTGTGAAATCAACATGAGTTATCTCCTTCCAAAATGGGGTGGTAGGACAGGCACAGGGTAGACATTCATATCCCAAAAGAAAGCAACAGACAAGAAAAGAGAGGTAATCGTTCCCAGGAAATCCAACCCCAACCAGGAAAACAATACTAAGTCTGAAAGCTGGCAGTTAGTATCCTTTGACTCCATGTTTCACGGACACACTGAGGCTGTCCCCCACAAAGCCTCTATTTTAAAAACAAAACAGAATAGATGAGATCAGCCTCAAGTGAAGAAGTGAGCAAACTCCTTTACAACCATGATAAAAATTGACATTGACCCAAATCAGTGTATGGTGTTCAGGACACACAGCAGCAGGCTTGAATCTTTTTGACATCAGGAACCAATTTCATGGAAGACAGTTTTCTCACAGACTGGTTTGATTTAGGGATGATTAAAAGGAACAGACAACCTAGTTCTCTAACATGCACAGCTCCCAGTGGGGTTCATGTTCCTATGAGAATCTAACCTGCTATCTGACAGGGGTGGAGCTCTGGTGGTCATTCCAGGGATGGGAAGTGGCTGTAAATAAAGATGAGGCTTTACTTGCTCACTTGTGCTGGCCCCTCCTGCTGTGAGGTCTAGTTCCTAACGGACTGGGGATTTAGGATTCCTGATGTACAGAATACAAGAGAAGTAGACATAAGAAAGTTGGAGAATAGCTGTAAATATCTCTGGAATGAATGAGTGAATAGATGAGTTATAATCAGTAAATGAATGAGAGGGTACATTCAGGAGAATGATTTAACTAAGTGCAATAGAGAAAAGTCAAGTGGTCTTGAAACAACCCCACTGGTTACCAGAATATTAATACCAATAGACAATGGCTGTCTCCACGGCAAAATGGCAAGGTGACATACTGGCAAGATAGATGCACTAGACTTTATAGTAGTTGGATTTCTCAAGGGAGAGTGTTCCAAGAATTGCTACTAGGTTTTTGGAGGAGAATAGGGAAGCAAAGAAGTTCAGATTAAAAAGCTTGATTCACCACTCTTGCTGGTGATCCAGAAGCTACGACTGGTAAACGCTGGCAGAGGACACATGACTTTAGATTTTCAGGCTTGTAGAACACAAGAGCTATAAGGGTATCATCCTCCTCCCATGTACTTCTTACACCTACCCCCAAAAACCTTCCCAGGACATTCTTGCTTCTGTTCTGCTATTCGTATCTGAGGTAACAATTTAAAGGATCCCTCCCTGGAGATCCGTAGCCAAATGGAAGTTCAAGTCGGCACAGCTCTTGGGTTTTTTTTTTGTTTGTTTGTTTTTGTTTCTTTGTTTGTTTGTTTGTTTTTTCTCACTGAACTGGCAGCTCCTTAAGGACAGATTTATTCCCTTTTTCGGTTTTATTTTTGAGACACTTAGCTTTCTTTGTCATATTGTAGGTGTCTGTGTCAGCTAGGATTTCTGTAACAAAATACTACAGATGAATAGGTTAACTTCTTTTCTTATAGTTTTGGAGGCTGGAAGTCCAAGATGAGTGTGCTTCTGAGTGTCCTTTTGCAGGCTTGCATGTGAGTTCTTCTCACTGTATCTTGACTCAGTAAAGGGAGATCTATTGTCTCTTACCATCTTTATGACACTCCCCTATAGCATCAAGGCTCCACCCTTATGATCTCACTTTACATTTCTTTGAAGGCTCTACATCCAGTACAGTCCCCTACTTTTGCATCCTCCACCAAAGCAATACATAATGACAGAGATCGCAAAAATAAATTATCCGGAAAAGGATGTCAAAAGTTACTGAAAAGAGAGAAGGAGAAACAAGAGTTTCTTTTGCTTTTTACATCCTGACAGTTAAAGGCAGTGCTTTCTTGTCTCCATCTTGCCTGCTTCCTTGTGGCACTAGCCACAAGGGGCCAGTTAGCGTCCTTAATGAGTTTGTAAGCAGAATTCTTGCCCCTAGGTTGTCAGTGTAAATTTATCTCACCAAGTTCAAAATGTGTCTTTTTTTATCTTTCTTAAAGATAGGATTCAACACAGGAGGTCACTTCTTCAATTTTCCTCCATGTTCTTGAGACCTGTCCTTTTAGCACTATGGAGAAGTAAATGAATCTGGGTGGGATCAACTTTAATTCACTTCTTTAGGCTCAATTCGGATGCTGGGAAATGTTCCCATTACCAGCAGAAAATAGCTGCCATTTGTTGGGTGCTTACGCTATCTGACAAAGAATTTTACTTACACTTTTCTTCCATTCTGCCCAGCTGTGAACCAAGGGACTCAGGCTCAACAGCAATCTCACAGGGGCTCTGTGAGATGTTTCATACTGTCAAAGGAAATAGCAGTATCTGTGAGATACCACGCTGACTACTTTCAATTTATGGTTATTGCCTTTTTTCTAATGACTACCAAGTTGTTCAAATGTAAATACGTATTAACTACTTAATAAATGGAACTTGTGGATGTCTCCTGTGGCATAGGAAAGCTGTGAAAATTAGTGAATCACTTTGGGTGCTGGGAGCCAAGCAAGTTTGAGAACCTCTTTCTACCTCATGCAGTGTCCCTAGTAAGGCTGGCATTGTTTCCTGAAACTACGTTTGAGGATAGAAAGATCAGAAGGTCAATCTACATGGTTCAGTGGTTTGTAAATTATGGAAGCAATATTCGAAGCCACAGCTGTCTAGCTCTGAAACCCTTTCCTCCAGAATGTTGCTAGACTATAGGATTAACAATGAGCCTGTCAGAGCTCAAAGAGGCTTTGGCCAATAATCCCCCCTGTTTTAGAATCTAGCCCTGTCACGCAACTGATTAGTGTTGAATTATCAAGGGATCAGGTCTCCAAGCTCTTAGTTATGAGTTATTTCCTCTCTTCTGTACTTCTCTTGCCTCCTAGCTTTGGTCAGCTACTCATTACAGCTTCTATAATTTTCACGGTCAAAATGTTGAAGGTCTTTTATTACCTGAAGTAGAGAGAAATGAAAGACTTTCTGGAAGAGGAGCAAACCTAATTGTGGGGGCAAAGGGATTGGCTTATGGGGAGAGATGAAAAGAACAAACATGGGATGAAAAATGTGGATTAAGCACACTTAAATGATATTTGGCTATGCTTTATTAATAGCTAAATTATAAAAAATGTCACAAGACATGATAGAGGAATCATTTAGAGTATATAATCAGGAAATAGGATAAGAGGAAGAAAGAAACATTTAGACTGATAATGTGACTTTGATGTTCATTAGGTGGAGGTGAGAGGAGCAGAGGAGTGGAGGGGCTTGTTTTTCCTAATTTGTGCAAAGTTGGATTGCATAAGCACTGTGCAGAATACCTGAAGGCCTAGTGCTCCTAGCCCCAGGGGGATTACCTAGGCAATCTTTCCTACTTGCAATTTGTACTGTTCTTTAACAGCTATATATATATATATATCGCCATTCTTCTTCTATTTTGTTCTTTACCCATTCTGTATTTTCCCATTCTGTGCATTTCTATCTATTTTAGTGTCTTCCTTCCATTTTCCTTTTTCTCTCTTACTTCTTTTTTGTCACTACCTCCTCAAGCTCCCTTTGGACCTCCTTTCATTCCCATGATGATTTTCTCTCTGCCTCATCTTTCTCCTGATCATTTTCTAGTACCTGGTATATTCCAGGTTTCCAGGTCTCTGTTCGACTCTCGCTTTCTCCAAAATAGAAGACAAATTTGCTACATTGACAAACAGAACAAAGGCTGAAAGTCTCTGCCAAAGTTACAAGGACAGCATTTTCTCTTTTTAGGGGGTTTTAATTTTAAAAGGAAAAAAAAAATGCCAACCTCCTCCTCTCCCAGCCCCTGCTGTGCACGCACAGAGCGCTGAGATGTGAGCATCAGTTGAGGGACAGCCAGATAAAAAGCCGCTCCTTGGTTCAGATCATCCCAGCTCTCCAGTTCCCTCCCATCCTCAGCTCCTTTTTACTGCATTTGTCAGAAATCCAGGCAGAAAACGGTAGCATTAGCATTTTTTATAAAGGAAGCTGGAGAAAAGAGAGGCAGCTCAAGAAAAGTAAAGGAGGGAAGGAAGCCCAAATCCACTGACAGTCAAAACTCCCTTTTGGAGCCAGAGACAGCTCAAGATGGGGGCAGGGGAAGGAGGACAAGAGAAGCCCTAGTCTTACGAGAAGCATTCAGGCTGATATAATTGGAGCTTTGGGCACAAGCAGAAACAGTTGGGAGGTGGGAAATTGCTGTGCTGGATTGAGTTTGACTCAACTTGATACCGAGGCCCAGCATTGTGAAATGTTTTCTAATTTAGCCCATTTTCTCTGCCTTCCTGGAATGAACCATTATTCGTCCATTACTGGCAAAAATCATGGTCCAGACTAACCTCTCCTTTTCTTTTCTCTTCTTCCTCCTGTCCTGAACTCTGTAGGAAGGGAGAGGAAATATACGGGATGGCAGGGGCCACACACACGCTTCATCTAAACACAGAAAATGAACCTCTAAGATCTGGAGGGACTGACATCATCTTTCCCTATTTCATATTTCTGGGGATATGAATGCAAAACTTTAATGGGGTTGCTAGGTTTATGTTTCATCTGCTCAGCCATTGCACCTCTGCAGGATAAAGCTTAATTGGCTCTTTTCCCACCACTGAAAAGGAGGAAAAAATACCTCCTTACAGAGGTTACTGTTCTCGAAAGAAAGTGGCAGTGATTAGATCTAATGCCTTTGACAACTGGATAAAAAGTTGCTAAATAAGAATAAATTGAATGCTTAATAAACCTGGAGTCAATCAGAAGGTAACACAAATCTCAAACACTACAGTGAACCTTCTTATCATAATATTCTTCCTCCATCACATTTACAACCCTTTTGAGTAAAACAGTGGCAAATCCTCAAATCTGGTTCCATAAAGGGCCAAGACAAATCAAAACTGGGGGGGAATGTCCCTTTATACATCTCGGTTCAAGCCTATAATTGTAAGAGTTTCATATCTTTAGACTTCAGGCTAACCTGACTTTGCAATTTTAACAAAAGAGTGACTAGCACAACCAATGTCCCTTACACAGGAAATCAATCATTTTAGCCTCATTTGAGCAGACAGAAGAATGTGTTTGTACAAACATTTAGTTCCATCTGGGCTATGCATCTTAATGCCGATTCTTGATTTCTTTTGTCAGTGAGTTATTCAAATTGCCCTTGCACTTACAATCATGACCTGGAACTGGATATCAGGCATATGAATGCACATAAAATTATTAGATGCGACTCTGAAAAATTTTAAGAACATTCAACTAAAATGTCTTTGAAAAGCAGAGAGAGGCAAACAGATTTGTATCACTTTGGTTCCTTCGCAGAATAATTGCTGCTTCACATTCATGGATGGAATTGACATGGGAGATTTACAGAAACCTTTAGGTTTGGATAGAATGTACGTTTAGATCCAGTACCGAATTCTTTTGAAAGAGTAAGAAATTCATTTGAAAATTGCTTTGTTACCATGTGAGGATAAGATTTTAATTTTTTTCACATCTATTAATTTGAAAGTAACATGAAGTGAGACTTTAATCTTCAGCTTTTACAACAATAAAACTATCCTGGACAGTGTGTAAACGTTTGAGGATTTGAAAGGGATGGTTTTTTCAATGATAGTCTCCATAACGCCTTCCTTTTCATGGACGCTTTGACATGACACTTGGGCTGGACTATGGATTTCTGTGGGGCCATCTCCCATCCTACAGTCTTGACCATGATTTTTATGCTTGGTTTTTTACACATCTTTGCCTCCAGTTCTAATTTGTTTTTGTGCTTTCCTGCCTGTATCTCTAAGCACCTGTGGATATATGTGAATGAATTTGCTACAGGTATGTCTTGGTTACTTTTCCCTTATTGCTGAGACAAAATACCTGACTCTCAAATAAAGGAAGGAAAGGTTTATTTAGCTTACAGGCTTTGAAAGTTTCAGTCCATACTCATCTGACTCCAAGGCAGGGTGGTATCGCAGTGGGGCAGCTGTTCATGGCAGCTGGAAGTGACAAGAGTGAATGGGGAAAAAAGGGGAAAAGCACACTTCTTTCCCTCTCTTATATTGTATACTGGCTACCGGTCCCACATACCACCAATCCCAGCACTAGAAAATCAACCAACCACAAATGCTAGACTCTGACAAGGTCCGCCCCCAATGATCACATGGGGTTTGGGGGGAACCTTTAAACAAACCACAAGATATTTCAGCTTAACCTGTCCTATCCAGAGTGGAACCCACTCTGACACATGCTCTTAATTGCTATTATTCTTGGCTTCTATAGAAAGTTGTAAGGGCTGGTGATGTTGCTCAGTGGTAGAGCACTTTTTTCGAGACCCTGGATTCAATCCCCAGTGGTGCAAACAAACAAACAAACAAACAGACACAGCTATTTTGGCCAACTCTTCTTTCTCCCAGATGAGAAATTTGGGGTCATTCTCTGTAGGCCACTGACTTTTACTCTTCCCTCCCATTCTCACACATTTTGTTAGTCACCAAATCCTTTTTGTTGTCATCATAAATGTCTTTCACCTTAACTGCCTTTCGTTTTTCCAGAGCTGTTGCCCTCCTGGAGGGTAACTCAGGGCTTGTAAATATCATCAGTGTCTTTCTGACTCTTCTTCCTCCATCAGACACACCAGTTGAAAGGCAGGGAGGAAAAAAAGAAGGACAGAGTCTGGGAATAGGAGCACGTGCATTGGGGAAAATTACTTTGAACAGAGTACAGGGTAAGAGGAGGACATCCTCATGGTTTATTCAGGAGGAGTCTGACAGGAAAAGCTGGAGAGTAAGTGGAGGAAGACACTCAGACTCCCCCGGGCACTAAATTCCAACCGACAGGCTTGGATTTGACGTAGCAGGAAGCAGGGAGCAGTACAGTGTAGTGGGAAGGGGCTATGAAGACATGATTACAGGAAGGCACCGGAGGCAACCGGTCAGGATCTGCTATTGCTGGTCATAAGTCAAGTCTGGCCTCTCACCTGTTTTTGTAAATAAGGTTTTATTGGAACACAACTATACCCTTTCATTTATGTGCTGTCTTTGGCTACTTTCCTATTATAATGACAAAGTCATATAGCTGGAACTGAGGCTGGATGGCTTACAAAGCCAAAAATATTTACTGTCCAAACTATTTCAGAAAAAAAGTTAAACAACTCCCATATTAGATCAAAATTTCTCAATCATAGCACTATTCACATTTAAGACTGGTTAATTCTTTGTGCTAGGGTTGTTTTGTGCACTGTAGGATGTGTAACAGGTCCATTGACCTTTCCATATTACATGTGTAGAACATCCCACTCCCAAATTTTGAAGGTTAAAAGTGTCTCCAGACATTGCTCAGTCTGGATAGGGGATAGAAATCTCTCCCCCATGGAAGATCTCTGCATTTGATTACTGTGAGATCAGCAATCTGAGAGCCAAAGTAGAAGGCAATTGGCGGTAGGAAATAATGATGATAATAACAGCAGACACTGCCATGGTGCTTAGCATGTGCCTGCCACTGTAAGTGCTCTAAATTTATTAATCCCTTTAATCTTTGCAACAATCCTGTGAGGTGGATACTATTTCATCATTAGTATTCGATGAGCTGAATATGATTACCACTGCCTTACCCAAGGAGAAATGAGACTCAGAGGGAAAACATACTCAGCATCACCCAGGTAACCTGTCAGAGCCAGGTTCTGAGTTCAGATAAGCTGGCTTCTCAACTAAATGAGGCTACACTGAGTGACATGAAGGGAAAACTAGCATGTCTTGGTGGCATAACATATATGAGAATGGTGGAGAACATGCATTTTGAGCTGTCTCATTCTCCCTGCTACCAAACAAACTTTGTTTCATTCTGACAGGCATCAGGTAGGGAATGTCTTCAGCTTCTCTGCACCTTTAGTATGTTACATCTAACTGCTGTGTTAATCCCTTCCTCCTCACCTCAGCAATGCACACATGTAAGTCGGGTAAAAATGTCTTGATCTGTCAAGGTGGTTGCTTCCATGTCCTTGTTAGTGCTCTTTATTACTTTACCATATTTTAAAAGAAATGATCTTTTATTCTCGCTTATGAAGGAATAGAGGCCATTTCCTAGGTTGGGAATGTCACCCTAATTTCCTGTTCGGACATAGCCAGTTCTGTCATCTTCCTGATTCTTCTATGCACAATGACTACACGTGTGAAGAACAATGGGTGGAAGATGAATGTGTAAAAGTAAAACAAGCTAGAAGATTTTCATCAAATTGGACAGGCCTTATCTTTATAAGATACAATAACAGGTTGGAAGATCAGCTTCTGGGCAGTGCTGGGAGTCAGAGCTCAGCTCTCACCGTCACTCAGATGACCCTTCCATGGGCCTGCTGAGTTTCTCAGGATCACTAGATTGGTGGAGTCAGGGGGTCATTGCTGCAGCAAGGATAAAAATGTCCACATCTCTTTCATTCAGAAGTTGAGCTGAAAAGAGAGAAAGGATAGCAATAAAACATCTAGGACTAAAGGATATGGTTGAAAGTAAATTTCCCCACCCAGTTAGCCCTATGCCATAGTGACAGGGTCAGGTGACAGAGCTCCCAGTCCCTGTTCAGGTAGCAGGGTTGTCAGCACTGGACAAAGGAGTGAGGTGTGTGTGAGTTCCAGAGAGCGCGAGGGGTATAGTAAGGGCTAAGACCAGGGAACAAAGAACAGGCACAGAGGCTGCCTTGACCTGGAGGGCTGGAAACAAGGAAAACCATGCTGGGTGTGAGGAGAAATGCACACATATGAAGGAGGGTGTGTCATGTGGTGGAGCAGCAATGGAGGAGGAGGATGCAGAGCAGCAGGGAAAGCAGGCAAGGACCAAGAGGGACATGGTGACATTATTCCTTACCAGTAAATGGAAAATGGGCTCTGAGTCTTCCAACTGGCATTTTCTTGCCTGAGGAAAAGACTGTGATATCAATACCTGGTTTGGCCCAGGAGATGGAAATGTGAGAAGGTGCCTTTGATGCACACGAAACAGGTGAAATTCCTACAGGACAGACAGTTGTCCATGCAGCAGAGTTACTGGGTTTGAAGCAGAAGGTGAGAGCTTGCAGGAGGGAGGATGATCTTACAGGAGTAACATCTTCCAGTTTCTTGGTATTGTCTTCAAGGTGGATATAAGGCGGGTGGAGGAAGAGGTGAGGGTGTGGGTAGTGGACCTACCTCTCAGGACACAGCCTCAGGGGCAGGAGTTGCAGGTGAAAGTTTTTTGGGGAGACTTCTCAGTGACGAGGGAAGCCTCAACAGATGCTCTGGAAGTTCTGGAGCTGGGAGGGTCCTGCAGAGCTGTTCCACATTGACGCTGGGAGATCAAACCCTTGCTTCCCACATCAACAAGCCATTGACGTGGGCTTCCTGAGAAGGACCCTCCATTATGCTCACTGAGGACCAATCCCAGAGAGGCCTGGGGCTGGTCCATCAGCAGCCATCCCCACCCCCACTGGGAATGCTGAATGCCTGGGGTACTCCAGAGTATCCCCAAAGTAATATGGGATGGTGATAATATGTTGCTCTCATGCCACTTTCTCCAAGTGTGAGACTTGTGGGAAGCATGGCAGCTTTTTCCTAGCCATGAGAGAAGTCAGGGTGCTCAGTGGTGTGCACATAAAACCAGCTTGTCCAGGAAAGGTTGTTGGAAGGTGGGCTGGAGGCTTATGTGAATCTTGCTCTTGTTGGGCTGATCTGATCAATCGTAAGCTTAAAGGTGTAAATGTAGTAGTCCAGTGACAAACCAGAGAACTCCAGATGGGAGTGACTACAGTGGTCGGCCAAGTGACAGGTCTGAATAAAGCACCTGGAGATTTGGCCTCAAGGAGAAATGAAGGGAGGATGTGCCAACAACTATAGCACAAAAGTTAGATTTGATCTATTTTGCCCCAGAAAGGCAGGCCCAGGAATAATAGGTACAAATTAGAGAGAAGCAGATTTTAGTTCAAATTTTCAAAAAAAGAAGAATGTTCTATACCATCTCAAAATAGAATGCTCTGCCCTAGGATACAGCGAGTCCGCCATCCCCTGAGGTCTCTGAAATGTTGGAGACAGCGGCTTGCAATCACTCTGTGGAGCAGCAGGTTTGCCGTGAAGATTGCTGTCTCCAAGTCCTGTGATTTCACGATCTCAAGAGTCCAGTGCTTCTTTAGAGGCTGTTATCATCTCCACAGCACTTCCAAAAGGGCCTAGCCTCTGAGCTTTCAGTGTGATGGCAACCTGACTACCTTACAAGACAATGGTTTGCATTTCTGGATGGTTCTAATTGAGGTAACGGCCTCCCTTTCCCTTCTCCCCAGAGCCATGCTTACCATCCCCCATCACTTATATTGGAGCGAGAGAGAAAAATCAAAAGCCAAACGCCGCAGAATGGCACTTTTGAACACTCCATTCTTCTTGCTGTCTGGTCTGAACAATTACAGAGCCTGGGCTTTTTTGTTCTCGGCTGCTGCGCCAGTGGTGTGGAGGAAGAATAAAGACCCCATCTTGGAGGATGCTAAAAGACCCAAGAAATTGCAGAGCATTCATAGTATCCTCGAGGCACTGCAGAGAGCCTCCGCTGCTCTCTCTTTCTCTGTTTTGCCTCTGGCTGGGCTGTTACAATCACTGGACTTCCTGAAGCCTCCAGTTGCAGTGGGCTTGACCAGAATGCATTCGGTTCTGGTCAGACTCTTCTATAGCCACACAATCCAGTGGTGACTGTCCAACAGCTGTCATTTGTAACAATGAAATTGAGGCTGGTGGGAGATGAATGAGAGGTAGCTGCAGGGATCTGAAACCGTTAGTTAGCCCAGAGGCCGGAAGCTGACTACCACTGTCCCAGAGTCCCAGGTCAGAGAGAGGGGTGGGCGGAGGGGGCGCACACAGCACAGGGCCACTAAGACACCAACTGTTGAAAACATATTTTGAACTGACATGTGAGATGCCTTCAGCAAAAATAAAATAAAATACAATAAAAAATAAATAAATGGCCTGTGCAAGGAAATATCCCCAAACCCCAAATCAGAAAAAGTTTGGGAGAGAACAATGACAACACAAAAGAGGTGATGAATTTTAAGTATGTCTGTGAACATTCTTCATAGAGAGAGTTAAGGGCAACGAATACAGAATGAGTTAATGCTGCCAAGACGATTAAGAGGAATAAAAATGGTGTTTACAAACATACCAGGGAAAAGAAGCACTTGGGAAAAATAGGCCCATAAATAAGTAAAGGGGATTGAAATCTACTGCAAGTCTAACAAGAGCAAAGCACAGAATTACTTTTTCTTATCTGTCTTTTACATGAAAAATAACAAGAAAATGTAGGGAGTCCTGATGATTTTCAGGGGGAGATTCAGACTCCACTGAGACTGTAGGAATGTCGGGCAGGGCATATGACAACTGCTGGGACTCCTCATAACTCCCTGCATGGCCCAGAACTTTAGCTTGGCATGCATGCTGCCCCCTGACCTGCCACCCACCAGCCCGTGCAGCTGGTGTCCACACCTCTGCCTTCCATGGCCCTGGGGCATCTGTCACGTGAAATCTCTTGCTCTATCCCAGCAAACTTCAGTCTCACTCACTGCTCAGCTCTCTTTTCTTCCTAGGCTGGAGCTCTTTGCTTTCATCATCAAACTTCATTGCTGCTCTCTTCTCTGTTTACAAATGGAGAAAAGTCCAACCTTTTCTCTGTTCTAGTCTACGTGTACAAAACCCACCACAATCATTATCTGTGGCTTCTGCTTCCCTTCAGCTTCAGCCTGCATTTTATCCCCCCAAGATCCCCTTTTGTGTTACATACAAGTATCTCAAGTGTGAACTCCTAAGGACCAAGTGAGGTCTCTCTGCTGTGTCCCCGTTATCTACCATGCCAGGCACAATGTAGTGCTACTGTTCTCTACCAGAGAGAACATTAGAATCTCCTTAGAAAGATTACAAGTCCATGACCATGCCCCATGGAAGGCCTACTAATCTGAAGTTTCTAGGAGTTTCATGCTCCCCAGATGAGTCTGGTGGCCAGTTGTGGTTAAAACCACTAGTACAATGCTTCTCAAACTATGATTCAGCATCACCTGAGGACCAGTTAGAAAGGAAAATTCCTCAGGCTGCCCCAGACTTACTGACTCAGAAACTCTGCAAGTGGGGCCTCAATAGTCACATTTTAGTAAGTCCTGTAAGTGATTCATACACTGAAGTTAGGAAACCACAACTTTCCTAGGGGCCTGCAGTAACCAGTGACTGATGAGCTATGAGAGTCCTTATCTTGACTTCTCTGTCCCTCAATTTGGTGGCCTAAATATACCCCAAAATAAATGCATTTAAGAAAGCTATGGTTTTAGAATCTTATTTTCTGTATTTCTCCTATTTCTTTCCCACAGGAGTCAATTAATAAGAAAATCCACATTATTCTCAGCACTTCCCTGATAGATTGGCCAGCTCCCTCCAGAAAGAAATTTGTAGAGACATTGTCTTGTGCTCATCCTGAGCTGAGACTAGAAAGGGCCTTTACTGAGCCATTGTACTGACTCGCTTCGTGCTCTTGTCTCTTCCATTTTTGTTCACCATCCTTTTAGTTACCTCCTAACTCTACTTCTGAAGATCATTTGTAGTTTCTGCACAGATTTCTGCCTTCTTGCCTTTCATAAGTTCGTCACTATCCACCCTAAACAATTCAAACCACATGTATCCAAAGATAAAGCTCTTAATTTTAAACATCTTTCTCCTTTGGATTCCATGGCACATGATTGGAGCCGCTAGCACCTGAGGCTAAACCAGAAACCTAGCTGTCACCTGGGCTTTCTCTTTCTCCGTGCCCTCACATCTAATTCATCACCAAGTAATGGCCATGCTGCTTCCTCCGTCCTCTGTCCTCTGCCCCTGCTCCCTTTCCATCAAGCCTTCTTCTCTTCTCCTGAGGATTACCTTCAGCTGCCTACCCGCGTGTCCTGCTTCAACTACTTAAAATCAGCAGTTTTCCATCATCGTTCATGAGAAAGTCCGAACTCCTTATATCTGCATCCAAGCCTTCTGCTCTGCCTCTTACCTCTGGCCTCCTCTGGGGCTGTGTCCCAGCTGTTGGCCTCCAGGTAGATGGAGTCACCTGCTATGGTAAATCTCTGTCACTAAACACCAGGCTTTATCTCTTTCAGGACTGAGCTTTCCCACTCTTTAACAAATCAATTCATAATTATCTTTCAAACTTGGGTTTCTCACATCCCTGCAGAACCTGCTGTGGATCCAGTTCCCAACAGACACCTTTCCTTTGGCATCTATCACACCCTGAATATCCTTCCACTGGGAACATTTTACCTAGTACATGAACTTCTTAGGGTTTGTATAACAAAGTACCACAGACTAGATGACTTGAAACAACAGAGCTGTCCCTGTCTCACAGCTCTGGAGACCAAAGCTCTGAATGCTTCCTTTCCAGTTCCAGCTTCAATTCCCCAGGTGCTCCTTGGCCTGTGCATGCACCTCTGTCACCCTGCCTGTAACTTTCCATGGCCGTCTCTGTGTGTGTCAGTGTCTCCACATGGCCATCTTCTTAGGAAGACACCAGTCACACTGGATTAAGGGTTCACATTAGTTCCATCTGACCTCATTTTAACTATGTCTGCAAAGACCTTATTTTCAAACAAAGTCACATTGTCAGATAAGTGTTGAGAGTGGTTGGAGCTTTAATACATCCCACCATTCAGCTTTTGAGTCTTGAGATTCTCCACAGCCTCCCCAGCTTTCCTTTGTCCCATCCTGTCCCTCCGAAAACTCCATTCTTCGACCTTATTTCTCTGTATCTGTCAGGTTCACCTTGTTATTTCTGGTTTTACTGCCTTCTCAGTGAGCCTAGACTTTTTAAAAAGTCATTTCTAAGACACGTTTATAGATACCCCCAAACTTTTGTGCCTTTTATCTTCTGTTCCCTGCCTATCCATCCTGTGTGTTGCGCAGAATGGCTTTCTGCTTATGACTATGCTACCATAGAGCTTTCTAGAGCTTGGACAAATCCATAGAAACTGGTTGTGGCATTCATTCTGGAAATCCAACCAGGGTCATCTTCTTAGTCATTTCCTGTCACGCACCAAAAACTATTCGAGTCTCCCTGAACACTTGGTTCTCACTCTCTTAGCCCCTCACTCTCATTCCTTAGCCTCAACCCAATGTAATGCAGTCAAAACCATGTGGCTTCCTCTGTCATGCATATCATCTCTCCTCTGCTTTCCCCTTCCTTACTGCCATCTAAAATGGTTGTGTCCTCAGTGCCACAGTTCTAGAGTTCACATGAGTTCTTTACCTCACCATTTTCATGTCTCTATCTTTGACCCGCATCATTTCTGCATCTTTTGTAATACCCACACATCTTTCAGCCCGCATTCGGGTGTCAAAGGAGTCCTTGTCTTTTAATTCTTCATATTATTTTCAAATTTATTTTTGCTGACTACATTTCATAAATGAAATGCATATGTATGTTGCCTTTGCTTTTATTGTCACTTTCTTAAAGAATATTGCTGGTGTTGGAGTTATAATTATTACCCTGCAGTTTCAAGTGTAATGTGGCAATCTCTGTCTCTTTCTCTTTTCACTTGTTGTGTGCACACAATCTCTTTTCCATTCTTTCTAGAAAATGCTTTCTCATAATTACTTCTACTAATTTATAGTCACCAAAATAACTTGTCACAGTTTTGTTTGATTGTTTCCTGAGGATCTTGCTGTGTGTTGGGCTTTACTACAGGCTGTAAATACAGTGGTGGTAAAGACTCACAGGTGCCCACCTTCAGGGCATTAATAGTCTGTTGAGGGAGTCACTAGAACAAATCAGAACATAAATACATTGCACATACTAACATGGTGAAAAGTACAGCGATCCATGGATAAAAAAGGGTGGGTTAACTTGAAATTTGGGGACCAAGGTCTCTCTGAGTTGAAACAGAGGGATAAGAATGTACCAGCCAGGTCCAAAGGGAGAAAAAGAACTTTCCAGACCTGAGCACCCTGGAGGGCCCTGGAAGAAGAACATAGAGGCCTCTTTAGGAACTGTCAGACACTGTGGTTCTGTCACACTAAGCAGTGGGAGAGGTTTGCTAGTAGACAGGTCTGTGTCATGCAGGGGGTTTGATGGCTATTTTAGAGGAAGGTGATGTGACTCTCTACCTTAGACTTTAGCCATTACTTTCCCAAGAGGTTCTTGATTTCACATGCTCCAGGTCCATGCTTCTTTTATCAGATACTCTTGTGGTATAATTATACATTCACTAAGCTGTGGGAAGCAGCACCCACCATCGTTGGCTCTGCGCATCCCTCTGTCACTAGAGCACAGAGTGACCCATGCCAGTTGCTGAATAATACATATTTGCTAAAGCACTGAATTGACAAGTGACTCTTTCTTGTTTGTCTTCTGTATGAGTTTTAGTAATTTAACCTCTGAGCCTCAGTGAGCTTATCTATAAAATAAGGATCTCAAGTGATTGATCATCAGGGTGGTTATAACCGTGACTCTTATTCCTGGGCCCCGCATTTTCAATCCCAGTTTCTATCTGTGCTGCCCTCCCTGTTAAATGCCAGCCCTGCTCGCCTAGTTACTGGCTGCAGGTCTTGTCAGATGCTCTCAGTTAAAACCCAGCCTTTTCAGTCCAACACTCCTCCGCTATTCCCTGACACACACACACACACACACACTGGAACTACTGGTTTCGATTCATGGCTAAGCCATTGTCCTGGTACTTCCAGCTATACATTCTAAACCCTTCTCAAACTACTACTTTATTCCTCGGCCACTGTTTTAAGTAGCCACCAAGAGACTTTGCCTAAGGAGGATCTTTCTCTTCCAAAAGCATATCTATCCACCAAAGTCAGCCCTAATTACTGTCTTTAAAAGTCCACTTACAAAATGATGTTCTACTACTCCTCTGTGTGTGTGTATTTCTCTAACCCATTTATCCTGCTTTCCCAGGAGCCAAGTCCTGATACTATTGCTCTTCTATTAGGAACCCATCAGTGGCTCCCTGTTGACCACCCAGGTTCAGATTTCCTTTCTAACAGTGTCATGATATGGCTGTGATTCCCCTCACACACACACACTGGCCCTTATCTTGTGATGGACTGGACCTGTCACTGCTTCTGATGTCCCATCCTGTCCACCCATCTCCAGGCTTTTGTCCTCTTTGTTCATGTGTAATAAGCCTTCTCGCCCAGCACAAATGCCTGGACTGTGCCCATTCTTCAAAGCTTATCTGGAATAACTTACTGCAAGACCCTCTCCACAGTGCTGGAACCAGATGTGATCTCTTTTTCTACTGAGCCCACTCGTTTCCATGTCACTTGGAATCTCAGCCATTCTGCCTGGGAGCAAGCTGATGTCCTCACCTCATTAGGTGCTCCAGCCAGGGCAGCTCTGGAACTCTCCTTCCTTCTCCTGAAGCACTGCCTGGAGGAATTCCTGCAGGTCATCACGAGGCCTCCGAAGTGCGAGAGCAGGAGTTGGAGCCCTGACATGGCCCCAGGTTAACAGGGAAACTGCCTAAAATTATTTAACTTTCTAAGCCTCACTTACCCCATCTGTTAAATGGAAATGATATAATAGCTGTGCTTCAGAATTTTAATGAGAATTAAGTGATATAGCAAATAAAAAGCACTTTCTCTTTGCATACTAATTGATGTACAATAAATAGACCCTTTTACTTGCTCGATCCCCAAAACTGACAAACTGAACTGGTTTGTTTACTTTGATAAGCATCTCACCAGATCCAAGACAGAGACTCAGCCTTTTATCTGTGCATCCACTCTCTGCAGTGACTGGCTCATGAGAGGTGCATAATAGAGGCCTGGGGAATGATTCAGTACATTAATGAAATCCTCGATGGTGGAGAATGTGTATTAATTATGTCTGTGTCCCTTGACAGTGTTTAGCAAAGTGTTTTTTTTAAACATGGCAATTGGTTAATTAATATTTTCCAAGTAAATAAATAAATGAATAAATGAATGAGTGGTTCAATTAAAAGTGAAACTTGCTGAGTATATGTTGAATGGGAACAGATTAGTAAATAGAAAGGACTTCAGGAAAGGATAAAAGATCTATACAAGCAGAGTCCTTTGATGGATATTTGGTTTTTCTCTGGCTTATTTACACTGTCAATTTTCCCTGACATAAAATCATAGAAATGCAGGAAGCTATATCTGTTACTGCACATGCTCTGCCCCTTTTCCTTTCCTCCTCTCTTACATTAGTGCTGTTTGCTCTCTTGCTTTCTAGCTGGAATAAGATGTGCTGGGGGAGGAAGTCCCAGGTTGGTCTCTTCCTTTGTTCGGAGGTCACATTCTTCTGTGAATAAATGTTGAGCTGTTTTTCTTGCACAGGGATGGATTTGTGTAGATTCATTGCCAGGTGCTGGTCCTGTTCATTTGTGAGCAAAGATGGGTGTCAGGGACACACAGCAGGCTGTGCCCTCAGACAGGAAATAAGCAAGATTAACAAGCTTTCAGGAGAACTGCACTTGAGACCCTGCTGCATTAGCTCAGGGTAAAAACCAACTAAGTCTTTAGATACTGAATCTGGAGAGAAATGGGGGAAGGGACCTTATATTTAGAAACTGACGACAGCATTTCAGTCATTGTACTTGTCGCAGTCAGGGGTCACAAGGAGAATAATTACATACAGGACACATACTTTATAGTATTATTATATTGTGGCCACCCAAAGAGTTAAATACAAGAAGTGCTAGAAATCTGTCCACACACTAAAGACCATCCCAGGGCCTGAGTCCCATGGTAATAATCTGCATGAGTTCAACTGAAAACCTAGAGTCCATGACAATGCCCTCCATGAGTCCAGCTGGAGTCCTAGAGCCCACAACAATAACTCATGCAAATGTGTTTCATGGATCTGCACTGGGAAGACCCAAAGGTCAGAGGTGGAAGCTAGAAAGTCTGTGCCAGGAGGGTGAAGGATCTATGCCAGTAGGTTGAGGGCTCTGTATTAGAGCCAAGAAGCAATGCTCAAAATAAGGACTAGGGCTTCCCTGAAAAGTACCACAGCCATCCTCAGCAACAATGAGGTCCTGAGCTCCTCTGATGATGAGAACAGCCGAGTTTATATCAGGAAGCCAACATGACAAGCTTCTCCTGGAGATTGAACAACACACATCTTACCCTCCAGAGCCAGGAAGCGATGTTCAAAGTAAGGACCACAGTGAACCACAGCCATCCTCAGAACAAGATCGTGAGCTCCACTAAAGATAACAGCCGAGTTCATTATCAGGGAAGTCACCAAGACAAGCTCCTCCAGGAGAATCAACATATCCTAAAGAACCAACAGCTCCAAACAATACCACTTAGAATAACTCACAATGCTACTCTTCCTCTCCAGGTCTCCTTTTTATGCTGGCAGCAGTCCTGAGGTAAGCCATCTACACTCAGCAGCACAGTGATTCAGTTCAGCTAATGTTTTAAGTTGACCATCAGTTTTCAATCCACAGCACTACTTAAACTACATTTATTTATTCACTCATTTACTCGTTTTACATTGCTGTAACAGGAAGTCACTATTATCACCTATCCAAAGGAAAATGAGATTGAAAAGGTTAAGTGTTTTTCAGTTCTATTAGTTTCATGCACCTAGTGAAAGATTTGTATCCAGACCATGGAACTGTGATTCCAGAGCATAGAGAGACCATCCTGGGGTGGTCTATGTGTCTTGCTAGGTGCTCAGTGGTGTTCTACAAAGGACTCTGTTCCTAGGTGGCTCTGTCTGCTCCTGACATCTGCAGGGGTGCTGGGACAGTAAAAAGGAAGGCTGTAATCCTAATTCTTACAGTCATCTGACCTCCTAAATCCAAAATAAATCTTGCACTTGTGACAGCCTGAGTTTTGTGACTGTGTGTGTGGCATGACTACATGTAAGTATGTGGGGACAGGTACCTGTACTTTCAGAACATCGATAAAGGCAGGAAAATCTCAAATCTACATAACGCTGTTTTAAAGGAAATGCTGATCTAAAGAAATGACAGTCTTTAAATAAAAACAAATGTACATCTTAAGTCATTGGAATGAGGTTTGGGATATCTCACTTCATCAGTAAAAGGGACAGGAAGTAACTCAGTTAGCTTCATCTCTAAATATTACTAAGAAATTTTTAAAAATTGGGTTTCTATGATTCCATAGACTACATTGCAATTTCTGTTTTTATGGCAACTGTATCTTACAGAACATCAAACTCATCTGCAAAGATTTGGTAAGGGGGTCAAATGAGTGATTCTCACCCTCTTGTGTGCTTTAGAATTGTCCACCACACTTCAAAAATATTGATGTTTGGCTCAAACCTAGATGTGTTGAATGAGAAAACCAAAAAAAATTCTAAAATCATCATGTCCGTATGATATATCTCAAAGTTTGAGAACCATTCTGCTAGATGTCATTTATGAGAGATGTAGCAATAAAGGAGATTCAGTAGCTACGCAGCAGTGAGAGAACATTTCAAGAAGAAGAAGAGAAACAAGTGACTTCAATACAACAGGAGATATGCTAGAATTTCTGTGTAAAAACATAGGCAAGGCAGCAGGTGATTCTTTCTGCATGCTACAGACAACTTCTAAACCACCCATTCTACCCCTAGAGGCCAATGGGTAGCAAGTCAGGCCAGCACCCGGCTTGTGTCAACCTAAGGCTGTCTACATACATTTCTCCAGTGGCTTTCTGCCTGTGATGGTAAGAGAAACAGAGCAGGGTGTGGCGGAAAGCACAGGCTATGTGACAAAGGTAACCCTCACCTTACTAGCTGTGTGACGTGGACCAGGGCACCTAACCTTGTTAAACTTTGTTTACCTGTGCAATGTAGTGATAATAACTATATGGCTGTAGAGCTTCCAATGACTGTGAAATTTAACATGGATGGCCCTGAGCACTGTGCTTGTTTGACACACGGGAAATGTTCAATAAATAGCAGCTACTATTACCAGCTTTTTCTGACTCATTCAAGATTTCTTCTCGCATTGTGTTATATAATCCTGATCCCAAAATATACAGAGGAGCTGCAAATTTGGGCCAACTTTCCACATCCTAGGACAGATGGACTCTGCCTCTGCCTTCCAGATGTCCCTGAAGTCAAAGGTGTGTTTGGACTTCCTCCCTGTAAGTCAGATATTGGAAATCAAGATACTGATGTCTTCTGGGTTGAAAACTAATGAACTCATTACTTCCCTTAGTCTCTTAGCTTTTTTGTTGACAGCAAGGCCAACTCTGAATTCTGTATTTCTGTAAAAATGTGTATATATGCATATGTTTGTCTTTATTACCAGTTTTGAGAACAAGTTTTTATCCCTAAATTCCAAAATCTTGGAGCAAATTACAGCATTTTGTTCATTATTATATTTCTCAAAATCACTTTATATATCTCTAAAATTTCTTCAAGCAAAAATCCTTTTTCACATTTAGAACCAGAATTCCTATTAACATGTGAATGATAATAATTAACATTTATTTAGAACTTGCTGTATCCCAAGGTCACTGAAAGTTATTTGTAAATACTAAAAGCTGCAGCCCGTGCAGTTGAGAAGATGGATACTATTATTTAGCTGAGATCACTGAGCCACCCAGAGGCAGAATTTGTGTCGGTTTTCACTGCTCTATCCTTAAATGATATAGTTTCTATAAAGCACATGCATGTGCACATACATAGACTATACAGTAAAAATTATAAAAAAGATTGATTAAAAATTTATAACCAAAGATTTGCAAGAATCTGAGGTTTATTTATGCATGCTTTGTTCAGCAATGTCAAATTTGCATGACGCATACCACACCCCATGCTTATGACTTTGCAAATGAAGAAACTGGGGTTCTCTGGTGCTCTTATTTGGCTTGAGGTCCAGGAACAGAAGAAAGTTAGAAATGGTAACTTTCATCTAGGAATTTTCCCTTACTTCCAATTCTTTATAAGATGCAAAAGGGTGAGCTGAGATGGCAGCTCTGCAGTCAGAAATGTAAGGGTTTCATGCCTAATTATCACAAGGAGGCCCGAGTAGTATGAAAGAGGGCATGCTGGTGGGTGGATGAGGTGAAGGAATCTGATTGCCTCTATTTTCTCAGTTGTGTAGGAAGCAGATTATTAGCTGAGGGTAAAGATGGGGAGGAGGTATCAGAGGCTTGAGGAGAAAGAGGGTATGAAATGGTGATTTGAGAGAGAAAATGAATGGAGGAAGAAAATGCAGTTGGATTAGTAGGCAGTATTCAGAGTCCACCTGAGGTTATTGGTGAAGGGTTTACAATGAGACCAATCAATATGGTCTTCAACCACGTTCATTTGTGTAAACACGAGAGGAACCACAGTGTCCTTGAGTTTAACCAAAGTTGGACTGCTTCAGACAAGTCTGATGAAGCAGTGGAGAAGTGTGGGAGGTGAGGTTACATGAAAGGAATGATCACAATAATGAGTGGCAGAATTTAATCTGTTTTAAGGTGGAAGAGAGTATGTGAGATGTGTGAGAATCAGGATAACAGTGATAGGCTGTAAGAATGGACTATTAATCCCAAGAGTGTAGAAAATTGTTGTGGCATTAGAAAATGTGAGATGGAATGGTGGAAGATGATGATCAGAAATTGGAATTCCTGAAATCAAGACCAAGGGTGGCTGCAGATATTGATAATCTGGGATGTGATCATAGAAGTGAGGAGTGGGGATAAAGTTATTTAATAAGAAAGGACAAGGAATTGAATGGATTGAGTATTGAAAGGATCATTGTCTTATTTTCCTCTATACTGAAACATTGTTTTCTCCCCAGAAGTTAACAGAGGAAGGATTTATTTAGCTCACTGTTTGTAGAGGTTTCAGTCCATAGTCAGCTGGTCCTAGGGCAGGGTAGCATGGTAAAAGGGCATTACAGAGGAGACATAGTCCATAGCATGGTAGGGTGGGCAGAAGGTACCAAGCAGCAGGCAATGTTAACAGAGAAGCACCAGCTTTTATTCCTTTTAACCCTTTCATCCTTTTGGGTGCTGCCACCCACAGCCAGGTGGGCTTTGCCATGATTCCCACCCAGAACTATGCTAAACCCATCAGTGAACTAATTTAGTAGTCATGCACCCTTAATGCCAGTATCACACCCTTAATCCCAGAATTACACAGCCTAGATCCAGCCCCCTCTGAAGAGCCCTACCTATGACTATGAGATATGGGGAGGCATCTGGATAAAAGTCATAACAGTTATCTTAGTGGACACTCAAGTTCCTAAATTATGGAGGAGTACTATGGAGCGTAGTCCAGTCCCTAAAGGATACACAGAAAAGGAAAGCAGAGTGGTGTGGTCATGACTGCAGCAAGGAGGAGTTTACAGAATCGTCTGATGGCACGAAGTAATGAACTTTACCAAAGTCATGAAGCTAACAAGTGGCAGCACCAGGCTTCAGACTCACTCAGCCTGGCTCCTGAGCCTACACTGGTCTACCTACTGTAGTAGTCACTTACAAATATGTTATTTTTCTATATGAGAACAGCTACATGAATTTGTCTACCTAGTAGTATGTGAGACGTGACAGACAAATACAGTAAGTGGGTGAATGTTTACATTAAAACATTGTTATAGTAAGAGACATATCACATTTTATCCCTTTTGTTATACTCTTGCTCACTTCAAACAGTTTATTCCATCATTTTTGCTACTTTCTGAAGCAGTTCTGGAAGTTCTCATTCTTGCATGTCCTTAATCATGCAGTCATGGCTATCTCAGTGTCCTGATTTGATTCAGAAGATTTACCTTTCATGGTCATTTTGACTTTTGGAAGGGTCAGAAGTCACAAAGAGGCAGATCTGGTGAATGAGGAGAATGAGGAGACATTGCTATGTTTTCACAAGCCTGCCTTCCTATTGGATGGTACGTAGAAGTAACATTTACCATATTTTTAATCACAAAGATTCTTCCCCAAGAGGGCTTCCAGGACTGATTCAGAAAGTGGCAAAAACAAGAGGATAAGTGTGTTTGATGCATGGGCAGCTATCCTGAGGAGGGTTAATGACAGAGTTTCTTTTACTGTAATAATTTTTGTAAGCCATAGTATATTAATCACACAATCATGTATTTAATTTTATTTTTCATGAGAGTCACATCGATAAAAAATAACAAAACTTTGTAAAATGCATCATGATCATTACAATTTACTTTTGCAATGTAACATTAGAAATACATTTTCTGCTCAGCAAATAGTATCAGTTATAGTGGATAACAGCTAATATTTGTTGAGTTCATTCTATGTGCACAAACTGTGCTAATTATATACATACATGCTGGGAATCAAGGTATTGATGTATTTTGTGTCCATGCCAGTGTCCTAGGTCCTATGTTATCCACCAACCACTTCAACACTAGATAAACTCACCCTGGGTCTCTGTTCCTGTGTTTGCACAGGTGAATGTCACTGGTGACCACACGGATTGGTTTCATTTTAAAACCCTGACCATGAACCTCAGATGAGTGCTGAGTACTGCCATCTGATCAGCATTTAATCCTTCTAAGTACTGTTGTATCCTAACGTTATATTTGGAAAGACTGAAGTTGTGAGAATTCAACTGTTTTGTTAAGGTCAGATAGGTCAATGAGTGCTTTATCCAGGACTGAAACCCAGGTCTGTACAAACCTCAGCCTCATCTGCAATAATGCCAAGTTCCTTGTTGAGCACCCTCCTACATGATAGTAGTGCAGTAAGTACTGAGGATATGGCACCCTTCACAATGACGGTCTTTATATTTAACAAGGGAGAAATACTAACTGTTTAATATACCAACACAGTTATAAGTTATATAAAGGAAGTGCAGGCTATTACAAAAGACTATAACAAGTGAATGTATTCTAGTCTTGGAGTTCCAGGAAAGGCCTGTATTAGGAAGTTATTTTTGAGTTAAATTTGCATGATAATATAAATTATTCAAATAAATTGGAAGGGGTAGAGAAAGGTTCTTGGTAGAGAAAAATTTGCAAAGCACCTAACACCTTAAAATTTCCTATAGAAACTTTGGACATCATTATTTATCATTATCTATATTACTTCTGATAAAGACATGGGTTTACCAGGTAATTTAGGGATCGCTCATTTCAGGCACTTATTTCTCCCAGAACTGGCACTGATTGTGAAGATAGTAGCACAAAATCATCTCTGCCTCTTACCATTAGGATAAACTGAGGCATGGAATAGTTCAGTCAAATGCATAACTGAAAGTCATTTTTACCATTTTTCTCTCCACCCGTTCTAGTGTATATCTTACAGGTTACCTTTCTCCAGAAGCATTCTTTTTAATGAACCTCTGTCTCTCTTTGTTTCATTGCTCCCTTCTTGCTAATTCATGCACCTCGTTCAGAGAAAGAACATTGCTCAAAACTCTCACATTGCATATTGACATGCAATCTCTCCACTGGGCCCCCCAAAGTGTGTTGAGTAGTTGGGTAGAAGCTCTGCTTCTACTGGAAGTTTAGCCTTGAAAAGATGTTCTTTCATTTCACTGTGGAAGGATTATTTTAGTTTGTAAAATGCTCCATTTATTAATAGGTAGAGGAATATATAAATTCACAAAAATTTCCTAGTTTCTAAGAGCCCACCATGACACATTTTATGCACCATGGACTCTGGCTGAACTATTACCTCTACACTGGATGTGCCCCCCATAAATACATCTACAGACACATGTGTGCTTGTATTCTTTCTTACGCTTTCTCTCCATCTCACCATCTATCTGCCTGTCTATCATCTCCGTTCCTTTTCCTGCCTGTGGGTGAGTCTTCCACAGGCACCTTATCACTTGACATGCAGCCCAATAGCTTTTGAGCTGTTTCTAGCTCCCAGTTAGGTAGAAGACTGGAGCTTGCACTGGATGGAGGTGCTGCCCTTATCAGACTCTTGGGTAGAGTAGGAGTAGACCCTTTCTGCAAGGAGAGAGCTCTGTGAAAGGAACATCCGGTCCCATGCCTGGCAGGCTTGCCTTGTGGTGTCTTCACTCATTCAGTTGGATCAGTGTTACACAATGAAAGAATGCCCAAGTATCCAGGGAGAAAGCTAAATAGAACGTCAAAGCCACATCCTCAATAAAGGGGAAAATCAATTGCTGATGTGCTGTAGGGAAAAGGAGGAGGAGTTGGGGAAAAAACTGAAAGCTTAGAAATTTCCAGTGCATGAAAAAGACTGGTTATACTGTGGATATTGCCTGAGACAAGAATAGAAAAAACAAATGAAATTATTACTGCGAGTCCTCAGCACAGTTTACGTATGTGTCTTCCTGACTGTTGGCTTCTATTACCATGGCCTCTTCTGATGTACAGATTCTGCTTCAAAGTATTTTGCTGCTTTTAGGCCTATCTCCTCATTAATTTTACTGCTGCCTTTCTTGTGTTCCCCTGCAGCCTTTCCAGTAACATGAGCTAGGCTCCCCCACACCATCATTCCATGTACTACCAACATTCAACCTTCTCTGCACCAAAATGATTCACTGAACATCCACCAACACAGCTTATTGGTTCTACCTCATTTCTCTTCTCTTTTACCAGTCTCTTCTATTTGTCAGCACCAAGAGGTATTTCTGCAGAAAAACTCTAATTTCCTTTGAGGGCAAGGATCTCTTTATTCCAATACCCATTGGCTAGTATCACAGCTCACACACAGTAGGCCTCCATAAATATTGCTAAATAAATCAAGTAAGAATTCTCATCTCTCTCAGGTACACCATTCCTGCCTCGTGGGCAGAAAATAAGTAAATTCTCTTTTATTTCTTCACTGGTGAAATTTGCAGCTCCTTGATATCTCTTGCTGTATCACAATGTGTTCCTCCCTCTCTTTGAATTTAGTTTCAGTACTGTGTAGCTAGCTGCCTTGTAAGGTGATCCTTGGGTGAGAAGTTGGGAGGAGGCTTGGCTTTCCTGTACTCACCATTATCTCCTCTCTAGAAAATACCGATAATCCACAATCTTGAGTCAAAGCCTCAGCTTGGCTTTGCATTTTCATGTGCGTTCCTGGGCAAGGCACTTCTTTCAAATAAATGTGGAAATTACTCTTTAGTACAGGATTTATATTTGATCCAGGTAATTAGTAAGTTTAACATATTTAATAAGTGCTTCTATGGCACTTGCTAAATGCCAGACACTGTTCTGAGCATTTTAATTACATTAACTAGTTCTTCTATGTAACAACCTTGCCAAGTAGATATGACTATAACCATCAGCCTCATATTGTGGATGAGGAAAGAGGGATACAGAATGACCAGGAACTTGCACAAGGTCACACAGGGATTGGTGGCTAAACTGGCGTTTGAAGTAGGCAGGCTCAGTCCGGAACCGTTGACCTAACCTCTATATGCCAGTACTTGTAACTGAGATCACGTTACAATCTGTGTTGCATGCCAGAGCCCCTCAAATAGAAATTGACTTTGCTTTCAAGAATACCAAGAGCAGGAAGTCTCTCTGACCTCTATTAAGCAGCATATGGCTGTGTTCTTCATAAATGTTCCCAAGCTCATTGATTCATTAACTCTGTCTTGAATGCAGGTTTCTTTGTGCCATTTTTTGCAGTTAATTGTTCACATTGTAATCAATGCCAGTCTTAAGATTTGTCTCCACAAAGTGTATTTTCAAATAACCTAGGAACCATGCCAGGAACTCACTCTAATTATATAGTATACCAGTTTTGAGTACTACAGATGACTTGAAGGCAAAATGTGTATTTTTTAAAATTTATTCAATTTATAGTAAATAAATGTGATCCTTCCCAAGAAAGAAAAGATGAAGTTGCATATTCTTCTCCTTCTGCCTTTTCTAGGTGTCTAGGATAACACAGATCATTTTTTTTCCTCATCAGTTCTGGATTTTATGGGATTGATATGAAATTTTTAGCTGCCCATGAGCATCCATATAACCATGTACTGTTTAGAAAAAAAAAAAAAAAGAATGAGATTCAAGCCCTACTTTGTGAGTTCACATACAATGTATAGAAGAAACGTGAACATCGGAGCGGGAGCTGCTGCTATGGTGCAGGGGTTATTTAGAATACAGTGTTTGGGTATTTTCTGAAGCTGAGGGTGTTCTTAAATTGAATCCCAGGAACGCACATGAATGGTAAAAGCATAAAAGTGGAACATATTCATCCTGGTGTTCCCTTAGGTAGTTCTAATGGTCTATCCTTCCAACTCCCATGTGGAGTTAATTGGCTGGCTGGTTGGCTTATGTTGGTGCTTACCAACTCCATCAAACTCAATACCCTATTTTAAAATCATTTTTATTAACCTTAAATGAAATTCACATACAATAAAGTCTATTTATACTAACTTTCCCTAGTGTAGATAATACTTAACAGAAATTACCTGAGAAATAAGGTGTTTATAATGATATAATGACCATTTTAATATGCACTTTGTTACAATAGATAAAGTAAACTTGGCAGACATTTGAACCTATACAGACTCATGATAATGTAATATGCAGTATAATACAAGATACATGTATAGACTGATACGGCTGTGCTATATTGGTGAACCAAACTGATAATAGAGTGTGTAATCTTCCCTTGATTTGCACAGTTGTTATGCACCTGAAAGTTAACTTGCTTTAATACTATACAAGCATCTTTATGTTCATGTGTAAATGGAGTTAGCGTCTATGTTCAGACAATTATAAGCCAGTTTTCAACACTTCAGTAAATGAACATGATGATACACAAAAGCTTGCAGGACTTTTTATTGTGCTCAGAGCACTGCACTATTCTAGCCATTGTAGCTGGAGCTTCTAAATGCCAGTAATGTCCACTGATTATCATATCATATAGATTATTGTTTCATGCAAGAACAACTCATATATTTCCCTAAGTGCCCTCTATTGAATTACAACCTTTGCATTGACAACCATTAGATCAATGCCTAATATTAAAATCAACCTCCCCCAAATATTAGTGACTTTTTTGTGTATCCCTTTGAAAACAACAGAATATCTATAGTAAAATCCTCAATAGTTGGTTTTGTTGTGAGAGCTACATTCCATGAGGACAAGTGCTAGGTCTACGCAGTATGTGCAATAACACATACTGGGTTGTACTGCAGCTCAGCACAATTCCTGGGCTGTACTGCAGCTTGTTTGAATAGTAAACCACTCTGGAGTTAGGATCTCTGAGTCAGTGAGACCATATGTACTATTTAAAAGAAACAGCTTTTTAAAAAAAAGTATTATGTGTAATAGATATTTACAAGGAAGGCTTACAGTGAAGAATTATTTGGATATATCACTTCTATTGCTTCTGTCTGAGTGTGCAGCGTGAAAATGCTTGAAGACATATGGAACCTGTCAAAAACCTAGAATCCCCAAGTCGTTTTGAGTGAGGAAAGAAAGCGTGTTGAAGATACTGAACTGTGGCCCTTGACTTAAGAGGTTTGCTTCATAAGCTTTGGTGAGGCAGCTATATTAGCCCTAATTTTACAAATGAGGAAGTTAAGTTCAACAAGGGCGAGTAACTCACCCAGTGACAAAGAGCTGGCTCAATAACAGAACAGGGGTTGAGTACAGCATAGGAATCCAGAATCATCTGGTTCCAAAAGGTTTGCTTTGCCCAAGAAACCTTATGTTTTGCTTCTTTCTTAAGTAGGGCAAAACTAGGTTTCTGAAAATGTACATCTGAAAGACTATTAATTATGGCCATGTAAGACCCACCTTCATGTGATTTTATCTCACAAGTACTTCCCTTTCTCATGTCTATTAAACTCTATGGTGCTTGTGGTTCAGTGATTGTTATATTGACCTTGTTGGTCAGATTTCAGGATTCAAGGTCACATGTGAACTCCTGTCAGTGAACTTCTTAAGGGGCTTTGGGGCTTTACAACCTAGCAGGATGCCTGGAATAAAAAGTGTTTGTTGAGTGGAATTTAATTGACTGTTCCTCCTTTTAGGCCGTGGCCTTACACAATATTTCAGAGAGGCTTTGACCTGGTTCTGGGAGAGCAGCCCTCTGATAAAATATTCAGGTAAGTAGTTGTCCAGGGATTTGCTTATGTATGCTTTCCAGCTCATGGCCCACTTCCCTCTGAACTTTCTTTTCCAGTAGTAAAATATGAAATGAGAAACACTTTCTGTTCTTCTGCTTGCCCAGTAATCAAAACAGCATACGAGTCATGCCCAGTGCCAACATGGGGGACTTTGAGGTCTAACTGATTCTTGTCTGGGTCCTCTTTTCCTTCCTTTCCAACTCTGTGACCTCAGGACTTTTCTTAACCTCTTCGAGCCTCCAATTTTAGCATGTGTTAAATGAGGCTGTATTACATGCCCAGCTGGATTATTGTGAGAGATATATGAGATAATGCAGGGAAGGTCCCTAGCACAGAAACTGGCATAGAACAGGCAATTAATGTCAGCCTCTGCCTCTCCATTTTGCATTTAATTTGCACCTTTCTTAAGGAGCCTTAAGTTGTTCAAAATTAGTCTCTCCTACCCTTTCCTCCCCCTTTTCTAAACTCTGTCTCATTATTATTTTCTTTTATCTATTACCCTCCTGATAGAATTTGATGCATCTAGTCCCTCCCAAATTTTTACCTGATTTTCTGGGAATAGCACATATTAGAAAAGCCCAAAAGCAATCGGAGAATTTGGGTGCCAGCCATGAACCATTGGATTTTCATAAAATTTAATTCACACCAGGTCTTATTTGGAATGCATGATTTATTTCCAATGTAAGATTATACTGTCTATTCATTTTGTTGGTCAATCATTTACTTACCCTACAATTGCTGAAAATCTATGAAGTGCCTGAAATTGAACTTGGTATGGCAGAATGGACATGAATACATCTCCTCCCACGAGCAAGCTTTCTAGTAGAGGAAGTGAATAGCCCTGCCCAAGTGGCTGATGTTAAAGGGTAATTCACTACTACACATTGCTACAGAAATAGTGGATACCATAGTGCAGTGAAAGGCTTGCGTCTTTCTCGTTACACCAATGCATTGTGCTGAGACTCACTTAGTATCACTTTTCCAAACTCCTTTCCATGGCCCTCGCAGTCAGTCATTTCTGGCTTGGATATTTGCCCCTGAATTTGTCTCCTTGAGCTTACTTTTCTGTAAAATGTCTGGCAGCATGAGATGGCTAGGCTTGGCCACAGCTGTGCTCTCCTAAGGCATGCTCCGAGCTAGAGTACGGATTTATAGGCCCACTTCCTCACAGGGCATCTCTTTGCCCTTTTCTCTCCTGAGTGTCTCTCCTAAGATAAGTTGGGTCACAGCCCCAGGCTGCTTTTGAGCATTTGTGCTGCAAGAGATGCAGTTAGAGTCCTTGGACTGTCAGTCATTTAATCTTCCAGACAGTGATTTATCACTTGGCTGAGTTTCTTTCTTTCTTTCTTTCTTTCTTTCTTTCTTTCTTTCTTTCTTTCTTTCTTCCTTCCTTCCTTCCTTCCTTCCTTCCTTCCTTTCTTTCTCTTTCTTTCTTTCTTTCTTTCTTTCTTTCTTTCTTTCTTTCTTTCTTTCTTTCTTTCCTTCCTTCTCTTTCCTACTGCTACCACTCCAGGAATTTGAAAGATAACCAAGATATGACAATGAGGAGCCAGAGGGAGGTTTGTTGATTAACATGGATGAGCTTCCTGCCCCCTAAAAGTCAGAAGAAAATATTAAAAAATGAAGACTTTTAATGACATTAGTATTCAAGCAAAACTTGCACAAAAACTGTGTTTCCATCCCCTTCATCACCATTTTATTTTCAAATATGTTGGCAGCCATTTGAATGTGATATCCAGACACTACAGATGGGATCTTGTGGGTTAATTCAGAAAGTCAACTGTATCAAGAACCCTTGGGTCAGTCAATAAGTGATTATAAATTTTGTGCCTAACATACATAGGGTTTTTTTTTATTAAAGCAATGGATGATAGGTGCTTACTTCAAGTATTAGGAGCTTTATCAAGTTCACTCTAGGATCTGAGTCAAACACCTATCAATACCAATATTCACTCTCTAGAAAAGTGGACGACCTGGTTGGTGGCTATAACTGGCTACTTGCTCATTGCTTGACTCACTCATGATTTAATATCCTGATAAATTCCAAGCCACTGCACATGTCTTTGGTCCAGGGAATAAAGCTTAACTTCTAATATTCAAGCCTTTCCACCACTGAACGCCAACATACAACTTCTTTTAAATAAGCTATTCTTCTATTGGTCCTTCCATTCTTAGCCATTCTTAGTCAATTCTGATCCACTGCCCCCAATAACTTATCTATCCTCCACTCTCAACCTTTGTTCACACCCTTTCTTTTTAACAAGAATGCATTTTTTCCCTCCTTCTATAAATATTGCCCACATTCATGACACATAACAAGTCTCTAAAACCTATTATCTTTTGAGTACCTCTATCCTAAACCACTGTTTTTTAAATGTTGAAGATATGATCCAATGGGTGTGAATTTACAGTCTCATCTACAAAGTAGGCACCATCCCTGACCTCTCCATGAAAGCCACCATTACGCTTTCAAGGTACCAATGACTGTACCTAGGATATACCAATTAATGCAAAAGCTCATGGAGATGTGGTCAAGAAACAAATGCTTTTTAAAAACATCATGGTGATTTTAATTGATGGCCAGGATTGAGAAACAGTGCTCAAAGGTCTCTCAAATTCACTGTACCAGCCCTAAATTCCTCTCTCCAAATTTTTATGATAATCTATTTATAATACTTATTTCTCAATTATTTTATTTCAGATTGGTTTTTAAATTGCCTATTTGTTTTTCAATTAGAAAAGGTGATACTCTATAAGGCTTTAAACATTTGATATATGTAACATAATTTTGAGCACAACAGGCCTTTAGCAGGAGTCTGTAGATGCTCACTTTAGTTATTTGTTTCCTAAGGACTTGAAATCATACTAGAGAAAGATCTTAAGACCAACTCAACCTTGGTAATTTCTAATCCCAAATAATCTTGGTGATTTGTAGTCCTTATCTAGATTTACTTAGAGGATCCAAAAGGACCTCAACCCTTCCAATCGAGTCTTCTGACCAAACCCTTTTTAGTGTTAAAGATGCCCTTAGCATTGTGGTGAGAATCACTCCATTCTGCTACTCAGTGGTGACAGGGATGATTGCAGGCCAAACTGTCCTAGGAACCTTCCTCTCAAGTGTGTACCTAAATCCCTGGGAATAATACCTTGTCTGAGAATAGCTTGCTCCAGGAAAGACCGGATGTGCCATTTTTCTGTCAGTGGTCAAGAGCTATTTATCTGTTTCCCCACATTCCGTTTCACGCCAACCCCCTGAGAGAGCACAGGCTTATTTTGTCTGCCACTCTCTGGCAAACTGAACAGAATTTTCAAGCTTTGGTTCAATGGGACGGTGCAGCACACAGCTGTGCCATCAACTGCAATGGTCACCACCAGCTGTCACAAAAGCAGACCCGACTTGGAAAAGCATTCCAGATGCTCACACAACGTATCTCGGGTGATTATATGAAGTCCTTCCTGCCAAATCTGCATGAATGAGGGACAGATGAGATTTCAGGACATTTCTTTTCTCTGACAGTTTATTCTGTACTTGGTTTTTTGGAGTGGGTAGATTTTGTAGGTTTTAAAAGAGAGTTTAAGAATTTCATAGGGATGAACAAACATGAGCTGGGAAGCTGCTGTGATCCACACCTGAGAATCAGACCAAACCTATCTTTCCCACTTACAAAAGGGGTGACCTTGGGCAGGTTACTAACCTTCTTAAAATACATAGGATGAGTTTGTAAAACGGGGCCAGACTACCAACTTTGGAGGGTTCAGTGAGGGCAAATAAGGCAGCTCTCCAGAGCTCCTGCCCTTCCAAGAGATCTGAGTGAAGGTTAATTTCACTCCATATCTAATTTGGCTTCCCCTGTGGGGTTTCACCTTGCCCCCATCACAGACTGGAGGAGATTACATTGTTTTCTTGTTAGTGTCCAATATAGTGCCACGGAAACTCTTGTGCATTTAGGAAGCCCCTTGTAATACACAGTCCAGATTCATCTTGACCATTATATTCATTCAAACCCAGATGTTAGTCTTGTCCTGCCTCCCATGGAAGATTAGCTTCATTACTGCTTCCACCTCTAAATTTGAGCACTCAGATTGTGTGTGCTAATATCCTGCTCAAGTGAGAGTAACAAACGGCATCTCCTTACTGATTAGTCAATCACTATTTACTGAGTGGCATCATCGTAGCAGAACTGTCAGGTAGCGGGACACAAAGCACTGTTCTTTGTCACCCAGCAGAGCACAATGTTAGTGATGGTAGGAAAAGATACAGTTCAACCCCTAAAGGACAATGAGCTTCCGTGCTAGGTACACAGAGGGAGCCCCTTGCTCACCTCAAGGGTTGTGGGTCTAGGTTCTTGAGGGCTTTCTGGAAGGTTTGAGGCCTTGACTGAGTCTTAAAATGAGGCAAGCTGAGGTTAAAAAAAAAAAGGTCATGAAATCCAGAAAGCAATATTAGGAGCGAAAACTAAAAGGTGAAAAAATTGGGAGAACTTGAAGAGCTGAGGTTGGATGGCACTGCAGGAGCACAAGGTGTGAAGCAGGTTTGGAAAGAGAATAAACCGGGGAGGCGAGTGCTGACCTTCTGGGAGGCTTGAGCTTCATTCTGTACTCATGCACTGTGATTTCAGCAGTGGAACTTGGAAAGAGTCAGGGTCGTGGCTTGCTTTTCCCCGAGTAACACTACAGTATGAAGAAGATACAGGGAAAGCTGTGAGACGGAGGAGTGTATTTCCAAGAGAAACCATAGCGATCGGAATGGTCCAGAACTGCCAATGATTTCCTAAAATCTATTACATAACCAAAGCAAAATGATAATTTTGAAACCAAAATAGAAAATGGAAACTCATTTTTGTGTCCAGTGAACTGCCTCCTCCCCAAGCTTGGAGATGTCTTCCCTGAAACAATGCTGTATTAATGAGCTTGCCTGGTATATAATGTTGCTGCTTCAAGAATACCCGTTATAAAATGAAAAGTGAAATCATACAAATTCTTGGAGGTCATTTACTTCAACTTGCATTTATCCATAAGCCCCAGATTCTAGGCACTCTGGAGACAATGTGCAGCTCTGAGCAAACTCCTTAATATTGCCAGAGGAAGAGTTTGTGTGTGTGTGTGTGTGTGTGTGTGTGTGTAAATGTGCTGTTATGCCTTCAATTTCACTAGCTGACTGAGGGAAGAATGAAGCCATAGTCTTTTGTCCCCAAATAATGGGTTTTCCCCACCTAGGGCGGACCCCTCCCCCATGTGCAGGCCCAGCCTCACCTACTACTGTTTGTCCCTCTTAGGGGGTAAGGTTTAAGAGCTTCCTTCAGAGAAATAAGCATCCTGAGATGTTACAGGCCAGAGAAGTTAGAAGCCAAGAGTCCAGGTAGAAATGGGAGAGAAATCCTCCGAATCTTGACTAGGTCCTACTTCCTGGAAGTTTTGCCTCTCCCCTGTGAGTCCCCTGCAGTTAAGCTGGCACCTACTTTCTCCTCCTGTGAAACCCCTGGCATCAAGGTTCTTCTTCAGAGCAAGGCAGCACAGTCAGAGGGTCACTGTGTGGCCGTCATTCTGGAAAGGATTACACTCTTGATAAGACATCTGAAGTCACTAATCTGATTTGCTGTCATCTCAGTGACCCTGGAGGAGACTCTTGGGGAGCAAGGAGCAATCTTCTTAAATGGTGCTGTGAGCAGCCTGCTAATGGAGCCAAAGCTGGGTTCTGCTTAGCTGAACCCATGCATTCATTGTTCTCTCCCTGGCATGAAGTTGGGAGGGGACACCAGACTGCCACAGCCTGGTGACATCCCACCCACGCTGGCTTTTATCCCACTGACTATTTTTGACTGTGAACACAGCATTTGAATGCCTTTGAAATGAAATGAATGAATAAATAAACAAATAATCTCTCACCGTTTCCTTAAGCTCTCTCTTGAAATGCTGATTGATTCTTTTATTCCTTTTAGCCCTTGTTATAAGAATAAAAAATAAATCTTCCCTGCATCCCAAGGGTTAGCACTGTTAGCTGGTGTGGGTAGGAGTGCAGAGAATAAATCTGGGTCTGTTTTGTTCATTTGTTCATTGTCTCCCTCCCTGGAGGTGTCTGGCTTCAGTCATTTTTGTTCCTGCCACACAGAAGACAGAAACGGGAGCCTTTGCTTGTCTTTTCTGGCCAGGGTTCCTCCAGGCAGAGAGAGAGCAGGGCTCCCATAGTGGGTGTGGAACCTGGCCCTGAGATGAGGATGGTGAGAGGCCAGTTTTCTTTTCCATGAAACCACTTCCTGATTCAAGGCAGGGGAAGCCCAACTTCAAAACTGAAAAGGCAAGAATCATCTTTGCAACTCGCTAAAAACCACTTGTAACATCTGGTGAGGAGGGACTTTAATCAGTTCTCCAGGTATCTGGCTGTGTGAGAAACAGCAGGCCTCTCTGTGTACCTCTGACTCAGTCATCCCATCCATAAAATGGCAGTCGGGTCTCCTATCTGAGGAAGATTGTGTGTGGGAACTGGGCAGGAAGTAGCGGGCAACAGGATGGGGTGAGGGGTAGTGCTGTCCCCAGCTTTCACCTTCTGGTGTTATATATATATGTCCCTGCAGGTTCACCTACACCCTTGGGGAGGGCATGTGGTTGCCCCTCAGCAAGAGCTTTGTGATTCCACCAGCTGAACTGGCCATCAACCCGTCCGCAAAGTGTAAGACCGACATGACCGTCATGGAGGATGCTGTGGAGGTCCGGTGAGTCAGGATTCTGAGGCCCACATGGCCTGAAGGTCCTCGGTGCTAAAATAGAAGTCACTGCAAGCTGAAAGGAGACATGAGCAAGCTGCTGTTAAATTTCCTGAACCCAACACTGTACCCTTTTTCATCTGTGTCAATATTGCATACCCCACAGCTCGTTAGCTGGAAGAAGACATAAAATTAGAGTTTGTAAGCACTTTTCACATACCCAAGGGCTGACAGGCAATAAAATGTTAACTCCCTGGCCTAAGTTTAGACCTCTTTTTTTGACCAGGCGTTACAGCCTTGGCTCATTTCCCAGATATAAAAAATGCCTATTAATTTGTTCCTTCGAGTCTCAGAGTATGATTGATCTTGAATTTTTATAAGAGAGTGAGTCTTAATCCAGTTGATGAGACAGGAGCATGGAATGTAGTGCCACTTGTTGCTTTGGGACTCCTTTGACTCCTCCCCACCTCCCACTGTGTCTCCCTGCAGAGAGGAGCTGATGACATCCTCCTCCTTTGACAGCCTGGAGGTCCTCCTGGATTCCTTTGGGCCAGTGCGCGACTGCAGCAAGGATAATGGGGGCTGCAGTAAGAACTTCCGCTGCATTTCAGATCGCAAGCTGGACTCCACTGGTTGTGTGGTATGTCTGTCCTGCTAAGCTAGGAGTTTGGGGGTGAGGAGGAGGAGAAGCACATGAGAAGTAACGCAGATATAGAGGTGAAAATGTGCTACAGTCCCCAGGAATAATCACCACCTAATTTAGAAATCTCCCCTTGATATGCACAAACAGCTAATTACTGAATATTGGAGAATCCTTCTGGAGCACCTACTACGTGTTCAGTAACCACCCAAAGGAGTCATATAGAATGATTCCTTTCCATTGTTATAAGGAAGTTCGTGAGAACTAATAAATTCTTTAATAGTCCAATATTGATCCTTAAGTATAATAGGAAATGTTGTCTAAAGTTAGAGTAACAAAAGAAGTAAGCTGTGTCAAAAGTAGTGGAGAAAAATATAAATAAATATATGAGCATTTCAGGCCACAGCCACGAACTCCTCTACTCCCAAGGTAGGTTCGTACTTTGCTCTGTGGACTTTGGCTGCTTGTAAAATGTGTTGGAATGCTACAGCCAGTAAGACCCACTGGGCTTAGTGGACTAAGCCATCTTCCACACTAGACAGAGGCACAGGCAGCAGCAGATAAAGCCATCAGAGGCTGGCTTCTTTTTGTTGGCCATTCTCATGTTTAGAACAGGATCATCCATTTCTAGTTTTACTTTCTTGAGAGGAGAAACAGCACAGCTCAAGAGACAGGGGATGAACAGAGACAAATGGAAGAGGAGCCACACAGAGTGAGAACAGACGACAGAGAGAAATCACTCACCCAGACAGGTGGTCTTGCAGCGCAGGGGGAAAGGACCAGAAGCTTCCAGTTCCTGGGAGGATGTGGAGCCCATCTCACTTCCCAGTCTGACAGCTGTGCTGTGCAGGGGGCCTCAGAGCAGGGGAAGCTATGAGGAGGCTGAGCTGCCACTGTGTTTCACCTTTCACCTCTGAGCTCCCGTGCTGTTCTGTGACAAAGACGGATACTTAGCTGGGGACCAAGGTGCCATCCCGGCCCTGGAGTCTCCCCAGCCTGTTCCTGATTAGCTAGCAGCTGATAGGAGTTTGAGTCACTGGAGAAGGCAGAGAACATCTAAAGAAAAGAGGGAAAGAAAGTACTGAAGGGCACATGGGAGGAGAAGCCAAAAGGTGCATTGTAGCAGTCACAGAAGAGCAGATGAGACTAACCTAAAAACACAAAGAAAATCATTTGCAAGGTCATGTCCTTCAAAGGGGGTTGGCAGGTGAGCTGATGTCCTGTGGTGCACCCCCTCCTGTGCCTGGTCCAACCTCACACGTGGTATGCAATGAGCTCCCCAGGTGGGTCCCTTGGGGGGCAGTTTCATTCTTTAATAGAGCTCCCAGCTGAGACACTCCCCCCCACCGTTTGTACTATACAGTCTGAATTTCTTCATCCAGATTTCAAACTTTCATTCGTTAGTATTACCCTTAGGTTGTTCTAAGAACTGAAATACTGAATGTGCACATGCATACTCCCTGCCCCAAGCCACTGCCACATGCATCTGAGCACACACACATTCCTTCCCAGGCACTGGAATAGACTCTCCCTCTCCTCCCCACCCCTTCATGAGCCTCTCAGGCTTTGCCTGTGGTGCACCTTCCTGATGATGCTAACCCCTTTTGCTTGGCGCAGAGCTGTGCTGATGGATTCCTGTACTTTTAACATTGTGGTCTCTGAGATGGAGCTCACAGGAATAGTCCTGATGAATATGCATTTGCAATGAGGCTGCTGTATTTTAGAATCAGCCACTGCAGAAAACCACCCAATTATACCAGAACTTGATATTAGCAGGAGACTTTGAAGTCACTTGTCCACGTGGCTCCCGGAGGAAAGAGTGGGGCAAGCTGATTGGCAGACACATTTAGTTTACTATTTCTCATTGGTTATGAAACGCATGATCCCTGGGGCAGGGGACGGCTATGTTGACAGCTGATGTCTCAAGTCATGATGCTTGGGACCCTACTGAGAAGATTAAGGACCTGACTTTGAACCTGCCCCAAGTTCACCCCACAGCAGTACTGTCCCAAAGCTGGGTTGTGTTAGCAGTGTGGTCCCTTATCATCTGGAGGTGAACCAGGAATAAAAGCATCAGTGGTACCAGCTCCATGCTGAAGAAAATTTCCTGTTATCTTCCTCTCCGCGTAAGCCTTACATTCAGTCCTCTGGGTGCTGAGCCGCAAGGCTTTTCAAACAGGCAATTTTTACGAAAGGAGAAAGAGAAGAGAAACCCAGAGCATGCTGGCCCTCCAGAAACCTGGGAAAGGGACAGAGACGTGGTAGGAGGCAAAGCCTGCACCTGTATATTTTCCTGATTTGATTCAAACCAGACGGGTGGAATTCATGTTGTGTCCACGTGGGCTGATCCACCTTCATTCTTTCTAGGAAGGCAGGGCAAGCTTTTCAGTTATGCATGGACTCCTACAGGGTTAATTGCTATACAGTTAATTGCCCTGTTGTTTATAGTCTCCAAGGACAGGCAACAAATAGCCATGAAAGGGACAGGCTTGTTCAAATCACAGACTGTTGAAGCTTCAGGAGGGTTCCTAGAATGCAGGCAGGCCACCACTGAGGGCAGAGGACACGCCCTCTCCTGAGTGCATGGTGGGGCAATGGGCGGACCATGAAGCACCAAGCAGCGGCTCAAGGGCCTTCAGGGTGCTGTATTAGCATGTTACTACTTGAATAAGTTGCACAGACATTACTGACTTAAAGCTCCCTAAATTTAATGTCTTACAGTTCTATAGATGAAAATCCAACTGGAGTCTCATTGGACTAAATCAAGGTGTTATCAAGTGTACATCTTTATGGAAGCTCTAGAAGAGAATCCATTTCCCTTATGTTTTCCAAATCCTGGAGTCAGTCTAGGCATATTTCTTGTAACCAGCTTCTTCTACTTTTAAAGGCAGCACCCTGCATTTTTCTGATTCTTCTGTAGCTCATCTTCTCCCTTTCTGCCTCTGTCTTCCACTTTTCAGGACTCTTGTGATTACATTAAGTCCACCTAGATACTTCAGGATAATCCTCTCATTTCAAGATCCTTAACTTAGTCACCTCTGCAAAGTCCTTTTTGCCACAGAAGGTGGTATCATCGCAGGTTCCTGCCGTGTCATAGGTGGATTTGGAAGATCTCCCCCAAGAGGTGGCATGCCATCAGGGCAGACTTCCTGCGCCCAGCTTTAACCAGGGTATCTTCTCTATTGTCACATTTTCTACTTTCGCTCAGCCTAACATTGGGTTTGAAACAAAAACAAAGAAAATAGTTCATGCTGCTTCCTCATCTTCACATCACCCTAAACTAAGTGTCCACAAAAAACCCTCTGCTTGGTAAGATGTTGGAAGGTACTTAGGTGAGCAGGCTTGGATGCCCAAGGAGGAGAGGTCAGCTGCTCTGCTTTCTTGTCTATGGAACACGTGACCTTTCCCACTACAGCATTATGCTCTTCTAATGAGCTTTGAATTACCCAGCGACCCTGCTACCCTTCCTTCTCCATACTGTCTACAGTGGTTTCCCATGAAATGCATCATTTCACCTCTACCAGAGCACAGATGTGTAGAGACCATTACAGACAACCATCTCTCTTTCTCTCTGTAGGACAGTAAGCAAAAGAGTATGCCTCAGAGGCTTCCAGAGAAATGAGGGCAGGAAGCTATCACAGTCTGAAATATAAATTTAACTCCATCAAACTTTAGCTTTTTCCCCTTGGGAGAAGTCCTGCCTGGTTTGGGCTAGCATGTTAGAGCCCATCCAAAAGTTGTGGGAATCATTATTTGTGAAAGGAGTAAGATTGCCATCTAGTAGCAAAGTACCTATTTTGTGGAGAAATTATAGTTGCATGTTCTGTGAATCATCCAGGTAAGGTAAGGCAGGCTCAGCTTGGGGAATTTGTCCCTCATCTCCCAGGAGCCCTGAATATGTTCACATATGCATCACTCATCGTTGCCTGCTGACCAGGCATCCACTTCTTAAGCTAAAACTAAGGTGTGTATGTCTCAGACTCAGAGACTGCACTAACCTCCTAGGCAATTAATCAGCCAAAAGTCATCAGTAGAAAAAGAAGGGAAAGATAACAAAGGAAAGGAATTGAATGGAGGAAATCATTTTAATCTCATTAGCAAATTATGCCTTAGACCAATAATAAGTCAAGAAGCCATGAGCATCTCGTATAAATGATTACCCTTGTGTACTTTAGGGGTCACAGAAATGAGCTCATTTATTAGCCCTTTTTGATAGGGGAGGGCCAAAGCCAAGATACATGGAGTATTTTTTTCTCTTAAGTCTGTAGTTCATAAAGTCCCTGGGACTGCTGAGTGTCACCTAGCAGAGTGCTTAATGTATGACCTTGGGTCTGTCTCCTGAGCAAACAGTTCTCTTTCAAGGAACAAGCAGGAGGATTATCCATAGCCTGAGGAACCAAGGTCCAGCAAACTAGAAAATGAAAGCTCCTCACGGAGGCAGGATTTCCTCTGACCAAATGGGGCTCAGTTACACATAATTCTAGGGAAGGGGCATGGTTTAGAGTCTATGGCTTCTTTGTACGTAGATCAAGATTGTTGAGGAAACTAGAGTTTGAATATAATAGCAGAAGGAAGATGAGTCACAACACAAAACATTTATATCATGGAAAGCTTGATTAACTCCTTGGGAAATCAGTGTTCTGATTTCCAAGTGTTAAGAAGAACACTTTTCCCCCCTTGCCTTTCTGGAAATATTTCTAAAATGCTTTCTTTTGAATTGTAGCTTAAGTCGGTCTCAGCGCAGTAAAGATAATGGCACCTTTTCAGTGATGGTGAATCTGATCTTGCCTTCAAGGTCATTACTCTACAGAGCTGGCAGTGTTTTTTTCCTAAAATATGTGTATCCATAACACGGTGATGTGTGTGTGTGCATGCACGTATGAAAGGAGGGACAGAGCGACAGACAGATAAACAATATCAGGTTGAATATACAAATCTTTGGTTGACCCAAGAATATGCTCCAACAATTGCTTAAAACAGCTGAGCAATGAATTGATAGGAGAGAATTACCTTTACTTCTTTAAAATTTTCAACAAATTTACGTTTTGTCTAGTTGGTAAAACAAAGTGGCAGAACGGAAACAACACACACAAGCTTTGAGATCAGACAGATCTAAACTTGATTCTGCCATTTCCCACCACTGTGACCTTAAACAGGAACTTACGCTGAGCCTAAATTTGTTGATCTGAAAATGGGTAAAATAGAGAATGCCTGTGTTGTTGGGATTGAAGTTGATATATGTAGATAATAAGTGTCTCGCACGAGGAATTACTTAATTCCTGGTTGCTGTGATTATTTTTAGCTTTGCTTGTAAGGAAAAAAATCCAACTTGGACAATTCAGCTAACACTGTCTTCTCTCCAAATTTCCCAAAGGAATGTGGATGTCAGGTGCTCCAATTTGGGAGAGCAATGGTCATCTAGGCACTAGGGCCAGGCTAGATGTGAATGTGCCAGGTTTTGAAATTTTGGAACAAACCCTGCTCATGTGTCATCCAGTGGAGTCTTTGTCAAATATCACGCTTGATGGAGCATTCTGAAAAAAAGCAGGTGGTTAGGAACATGGGGAGGCCTGGCAGAGACTCTGTTCAGAGACAGAGAGCTCCCTGGTGCAGGCAGGAATAACAGGAGGACTGGATTCATCTCTGCTTGATGGCTTCTAGGGAGCTTTACAGAAAGGAAAAACAGAGCAGTAGAGGGGGGAGGGAGAAAGAGAACTTTCAGTGCAGCCCATTTAATTCCAATCAAACTTCGCGTTTCCATACCCAAATGCATGATGCTGAAGCAGCTCCCTTCTGGTGACACATCTGGCCTAACAGCTGGGTGGCCAAGGAATTGGATGTTAGAGGGGACTAACAACACCAGGGGTGCAATCCTCAGCTACCTCATGTGCTTGTTTACTATCCTGTGGAACATCTGGGTTTACACAGCAGGGGGCAACTTCTTTAAATGTTGTCACCTTCTAGCACTCCTGGGGAGGAAAGGAGTGGACCAGGCTGGGGGACCTGGCAGGCCTGCAGAGAACCATTTGTTTGGGAAATTGCAGAATTAGTGTCATCAAATAGTGCTTCTCCCGCTGTGATCTCTGAATCCCCAGGAGAAGGGAGGAGAGGTAGGTTTTCAGAGCTACATGTGCAGAGCTGGGGCTACACAGGAGCTTGGTAGCAGACCGAGAGCAAGCCAGGGAGCCGGGACAGAGGAAAGATGTTTAACACCATTCCACTGAGTTTCCTAAGTTTTGTTTGGGTTTGAATTGGGCAAAGTGTCTTCGCCAATTGACAGTCTGTATATAGCTCAGTCTTAAAAGCCCAACTTTTGCAATCCAATCTAGACAGACTCCCAGCTTTCTCCTCCTCTCCTTGCCATTTAGCTGCTTGAGCCTGACAGGTTATTTTCCCTCACCCAGCTGGTTGGAAAGGGCTGTCTCTGATACAAATATGTAACCTCTGCTGCATCTGGAGAAGCAGGGTGGGAAAATCACCGGCTTCTACAGGGAGTCCTAGGCAGCAAAGAAGAGTTCTCAAATTTATTGGCAATGTTAACAGTGCCCTTATCTTTAAATAGGGAGAATATAGGGTGTTGTGAGATAAAATGCCTGGAGCCTTTAGCACAGTGGCTGGCTCCTTGTAAGTGTCTGGGCGGAGACTTTTGGAACTGGCCACTTCAGGACTTCACAGTCAGCCCACCAGGGTTCAGGTGAGGAGCTGTTATGAGCCGCTGTGTGGCTTTAGGAATCGTAAATGATCTGCACCTCAGTTTCTTCATACATCAAATGGGGAAGCTCACAATACTTACCCATGGCGGGGTGCTGTCAGGGATGAGCACGTTAGACCACTGTCATGCAGAACAGTTGCTGGACGGCACTGCTAAGCCTCGCCAAGCTCTAGAATCTCCCCCAAATTCTGGCTTCTCGTCTTTGATTTCCTCCTTTGCTGTCATTTTTGGGGTATTTGGAGGGGGGAGGTGAGACAAGGTCTCACTATGTAGTTCAGGTTGACCTCGAACTCACTACGTAGCCGAGGCTGGCCTCAAACTCAAGGCAATCCTCCCACCTCAGCCTCCTGCATACTGGGACCACAGGGGTGCACCACCATGCCCAGCTTTTGGGGTGTTACTGAGGACAAAATAAGCAGAGAGGCTAAATATCTCACGAGAAGGGTATGTGGCCCAAACCCACGCTCAGCAGCCATGGATTCTCATAGAGATGCTCCTGTCTGTGTCTTTCAAAGGCCCATCTGGAAGCAGGAGTCTGATGGGTACAGCTGCCGTCATGAGGCAGGCTCAGAGGGTAGTGAAACCCCTCTCTAAAGTCACAGGGCAAGGTTCCTTCCTCCTTCAGGCTGGAGGCCCCTGCTCAGCCCATTCCCTCCAGTACTGATGACTGGTACTAACATCTACAAAGTGCTTTGGACATTGGAAATAGCCTTTTAATACCAAGGCCAAATAGCAGCGTCCCCTTCCCCTAACCCAGAAAATCTCTGCTAGTGCATTTTAATTCTGACCAGTGCCTTCCAATCTGCCAGCCTGGGGCTCAGACCGGAAGCCAGCACATCTCGGCTCAGCGGGGCTACAAGGCTCCCTCCCAGCCTTTGGAGGAAGCAGCCCTAATGCAAATGTGTATAATCTGTAACCGTATGGAAGAAGCAATTTGTCAGAAAAGGTCATTCGCTTTTAAAGGGAGTCCAGGGCAGAGGGCAATTCGTGGATTGCTTGCCAGTGTTAATAGTTTCGAGGCAGAGTGCTAAAAATAAATGTCAGGGTCATACCCGGGCCTCTGATTCACCCACCTGTGTGGATGCTTTCTGGTTGTGCCAGTGCCCGTCTGGACTGAGCCCCATGAAGGACAGCTCCGGCTGCTACGACCGCCACATCGGGGTGGACTGCTCGGACGGCTTCAACGGCGGCTGCGAGCAGCTGTGTCTCCAGCAGATGGCGCCCTTCCCGGACGACCCCGCCTTGTACAACATACTCATGTTCTGCGGGTGAGCCGGCGCTCGCGGGCGGTCGCGGTGGCCTGGCTGGCCCGGCCGTGAGGCTGTCCGGTGCCAGAACCAGGAAAGTCCGTAGGAAAGAGCTGGTCAGGCTGAGGCCAGCGCCCGGCTGGGGAGCAGCCTGCGGGGGAGTGTAGTGCCACCCGGTGCAGGCGGAAGCCCAGCGTGGGGGGTTTACCTGGGAGGGAAAATTAATCGCCTGGTTTGCTGAAAGCTCTGCTTAATTAAAGCAGAATGTTCCTGGCTGCGTTGTGTGGGGCTGTGTTAATTAGGTGTTTGTGACGGAAAGCACTGCATGGTCTAAAACTCCAGGAAGATTATGTGAAACTAATCAGTTATCAAAGAAAGGAGGTGTCTTTGGAGTTCTGGAAGCTTCTGTAAATTCTGCCTCCAAAGTCCCAGTGTTTAGTGCAGCCGAGTCTCCTCAGGCAAAGGAGCCCTAGGCCTTCAGGGCCCTTGGAGAGTGCCTTATTTGTTCTCAGGGTGACTCTGAGGGGGAACCAGACAGGCAAGGTCACCTCAGATGTGATGAGGTTGGGTGACTCCCTCAGGACTGGAGAGCTGGTAAGTGGGAAAGTTAGGATCAGGGGCTTCAGTCTGTCTCTGATTTTTACAAGTTCTGCAGTTTTCTCAAAATTTAAATTTATATCACTGAGTGGAATTATAGTTAAAGATATTCTTGTGCTATCTTTGTAATAAAGATTTAGCCCACTCTGCTATAGCCATAGTTTGCTCTCCCATCCTCTCCTCCCCCACTCCCTGGCTCCCTCCTTCCGCCTCCTCCCTCCTACTCCTTCCTACAAGTCAGCCTGGCCAGTGCTTGCTTTATGCCACATACCCTCCTGGCCACTGGACACTTAGTTCTTGCCCTCAAAGATCCCGCCCTCCAATAGACTTGCACGAAAATCAATGTTTATAATCATAAAACTGCACTAGATGGCTGCTGAAAACCAGTGACTGCTGAATAATCACGGAAGGGCTGTTCAGTAGAGTTGTAATGTTGTTTTATTGTATTTTAAATTTTTATTCCTTTGCAATTGAGCGATTTTCATATTCAGTTTCTTGTAAAATCCCATTCCACAAATAGTGTCTTGCTCTAAATTTTAATGTTCTCTATAATGTTGTCATTAGGGTTGACCCACTTCAATTAATAGAAGTAAATTCAGCCAAAGTTATACCCATTTTTAAAAATTTAACATCTGTGTATTTATTTAGACACCTATTTGTGTAGAGAACTTCGTTAGGTGGGAGATATAGGAGAAACAATAAGATATCAGACCTGGTCTCCTTTCTCAGAGGAGTTTACAGTGAGACACACACCTAGGAGAAGGGGGTATGAGATGACGTGGAAGGGGAAGCTGTCCAGATGTTTAAGAAGAAGGAACCAGCCAAAGTCCTTCCCAGAAACACTACAGCTTGCGGAAGGAATCACTTCACCATCTTGTTCTAAAACTGTGCAGGAGCCATGGAGTCTTCGGTGGATCTGTTTCCTGGGCTGAGACAGCAGGTCTCTAACTGGACTTTCTTTCCTGCTTCTATCAGAGCAAGGCACATGTATGCTTAGAGTTATCTAAAGCACTATAGATAGCCTGCCAGAGATGTCCTTGATCTGAGGTTCTTACATAAAGACCAAATAACATGCACTTATAGTTACAAAGCTCTCCTTACACCTGTTAGCACAAATAATAAATGGGCAAATATATAAAAGGGCAACATTAACAGTTGGTACTAACAAGGGCCTCATTTGCATCTCTGCTATTAATAATAGCAACATTTAATAAGTACTAGCTATATATAATTTATGTGTGTATAATTTAACTATAACCATATATAAGATACTGCCTCGGTTCTTCATGTTAAGGTTGTTAATTCAGACTTCCCAATGAAAACAGTTGCTTTCTCCCTTTTTACAGTTTTGGAAATTGGAGTTCAGAGAGGTTAATCAGCTGGCCCAAGATCGCCCAGGAAAGGTGTCATTGTTATTCCAATATTTCTTCTCACTGCTTAAAACCATGATCATTTGTTCTCCTATATGGAACAAAAGTCTTTATCAAATTATGACAATTACTGAGTAGAGTAATAAATGATGTGCTTTAATAGCATGGGCATCTTTAAATTCTGTTACTTTCCTGGAGAGAGGAACAAATTAAATCAATATTCTTTTTTCAATGACATTGTTACCAAAGTAGTTCCTACTTGAGCAAACAGATATATGTTCTTCCTAATATAACAATAAGTAAGTTCTAATAAATGACTGATGAGTCCGTGGCCCACATGTGCCAAATTAGTGTCGCCTTTCTGTTAGAGTAACTGTGTGTGCGTGTGGGAAGGGTGGGAGGGCACGAGGAGCCAGTTCCCAGTTAATGGCGCACGTGGTGTTCACACCCTGTGCCCCTGCAGTTATTTGGTTCAGGACAGCTGCTCTGGATGAAGGGGGAGTTGGTGTGAGTCGATCTTGTGTTCAGATACATTCAAAGAGAACGCAGCTGGGAGATCATAAATCTTCCTAATTTCTTAGTTGACTTGTCACAGGACCACATTACAAAGTTATTAATATCTTAAGCACAATGTCATTCCCTTTGCTGCCTGATTACCTTTCCAACAAATGTAGGACCCAGCCACATAAATGGTTCTCGAGAAGGACTCTAATATATCTTGAGTTTAAATGTGTCAACTCATTTACAAACATATCCCATGATTCTTACTCTGGCCTGTGTAGGAAATCCTCTAATAAGAGGAGAAAGGCTACCGAAGTTCTGAGAGACTTATCTTCAAAGGAAAGGTAAGAATTTTGGTGTGATCATGTGATAGGCAGAGCCTCATTCTATAGGCTTAAGAAACTAATTTATCAAGGGATCAAAATCAAATCAGAGTATTCCTACTCTTGGCCATGCAGCACCCTCTCAAAGGCATTTCTTCCCAATTTGGTGAGTTGATTGGCCTGCACATCTCATTGATGGAGTAATTTTTTATCTTGAGTTCTCCACCACATTAGGTGCATCGAAGATTACAAGCTTGGTGTGGATGGACGTTCCTGCCAGCCCATCACAGAGACCTGCCCAGAGGGAGGTGACTGCGGGGAAAGCAGGGAGCTTCCCATGAACCAGACTCTCTTTGGGGAGATGTTCTTTGGTTACAACAACCAATCCAAGGAAGTGGCCCCTGGACAGGTACTGAAAGGAACATTCAGGTGAGTCTCATGAGCACAGAACTGATTATTCAGGCCGTTGGCAGATTTTTTCTGGAGAGCTTACACTCGGCATGAAGTGTTATATCTTAGAGGAGGGTAAATGAGGATACATAAAGGGGTAAGTTATTTTCTCACCTATAGTCTTCTCCAAGTCTCCATTCTTCCACCCAGAACCCAAGCACCATGCTTTCTCTGGGTGAACAGTAAAGTGCTGATGAGATTCTATCTTGCTCAGACAGAGATTATAAGATTTTGCAAAGAATTCACTCCAAAGTGCTTAAGTTCCATTTTTCCTTGGAACAGGGGAGTCTATTTGAGCCAGTCCAGGACAGCAGTGCTCAGATCGTGATTCAAAGACCCTCAGGTCCCTGAATCTTGGCACAGAGAGCTCAAGGTCCTGGCTCTTTCTACCTACAGAAAGGCTGGGGCTTTCTTCACATACTTCTACATAAATAGTGTGTTTCAACGACCTGGTTTTCAGTTGTGAGAATACAGCTGCTTTTCATTGAAGCCTAACTTTCAAAATTTGCAAAAAATATAAAATGATGCCATGCTCATTTTTCATAAAATGTTTATATACTGAACGGATGTGTTATTTTTGAATGTTTTTTAAAAAATCTCCATTTCAAATTTTGACATGGTAAATATTGATAGATATAGGCTTTGGTATAGCCATGATGTAGCTACTTGGGGCCTTTATTGTAGAGAATGTAAAGATGTACAAATGGTTTCAAGACATTTATTTAGACCATTTCTAGTAGATTGTACATTTGACCCCTTTACTCTGGAAACTAGTTTCCCAAAGACAAGAAGTGAGTGTCATAACTAATCTTCTGGTGGGTGGAGTCTACACAGTAGTCTAAATGAGACTATGTCCAGATGGCCAGGGATGGGAGGGAGAGAAGGGATATTCTCGCCACTCTCAGGAGACTTTGTCTGTTTGATTTGTCTTTTTCCTCGGCCCTCCCTCTGCCTCCCTTACTCATGTGTTTTATTCCTGACATGTGGGGCTCAGAGTGAGGGGAGCTGTGTGGTCTGGAGAGAATGTTCCTGATACATGTTGAAATACAGATTGCCCACCGAGGAGTAGGGATCACACGGGCACTCAGGAGGTCTCGTCCTATTTCTAGGCAAAACAACTTTGCTCGTGGTTTAGATCAGCAGCTGCCAGATGGTCTTGTGGTGGCCACAGTCCCCTTGGAGAATCAGTGCCTGGAGGAAGTCTCAGAGCCCACCCCAGACCCCGACTTCCTCACCGGTGAGTGTGCCTTCCCTTGGCCCCCAGAAATAGACAACTTTTTATGGTTTCAGAAAATCAAAACTCTTGACCTTGCTTACTTTGATTTCTAAACCAGTGGTTTCTTTGATCCATGATAAATGTTCAGTTATAAAACTGACCATTTTTAGGCTTATTTGTCAGTAAAATTGTCAATATTATCATGTAATTACCTGCAGAATGGCGGTAATAATGTGTTTCCTTGCTAATTTCACAGAGTTGCTTTGAAAACAAAGAGATAATAGTTGTGTAAGAGTGTAGAGTTTTTGATGGGGTTAGAGGATATAACCAGGTCACAAAGGCAGAGAGATTGCTACTATCCCCTAAGTATCCACAATGGCTTTGTTGTTTTCTCTGGGAAGTATTAACGGAGCCATGTGAGGGGAGAGGAAACCATAGAGTTTTCTTGTCAAATGACCCTGGGCTTGAATCCCGACTCTACCACTTTCTAACTGTGTGACATTGGAACATAGATTCAGGGACCTTGGGGTCTCATGTGGTATGAGGGGGATACCAAGGCTTGCCCATCCATGTTGCTTGGAGGCCAGGCCATTCTTCCTCTAGGCTCATTAGGAGGAGAAGCAGGCTGTGATGGGAAGAGGCAAGCACCTCCGCATATACTTCCCCTCTCTGTGCCTCTGAAGACTCCCAGTTAGTACCTTCTGGGATAAAGAAGATACTTTAATAAGAGTCTTTCTGCATATGTGTAAGACTTTGTAAAGGTAGTCAGGGCAGGTTCCATGTCACTAGTAAACTATTTGGCCTTTGTTTAAAGATCCACCAGTACATCTCATTCACACTTTAAAAACTTTAGTTATCAGACTAGAAGAAAACCCACAGAGACTTTGGGTGCTACCAGAAACCTTTCAGGAGGAACAAGGGGAGAGATGTGAGAAACATGAGAAGAACACATGTTTGAATGGATATCTTTGGGAATAAAGATAAGATCCACACTTGGTCCTCATCCAGAACAGAAACTTCTTTCTCCCCTGTGTCCTGGTATCTCGCCTGATAGGACTTACTGAAGAAAAAGGAAAAGGAAAAGAAAAAATAGGAGAATAACCAGATGGGAACTTTTATGTTTCATAGTCATGAGACAATGAAGAATAAAATTCCTACAGGTATAGAGGGAATTCTTCCTGATCAGGCTGCTTTTCTACCCAACCTTTGCTTTTAACCCATTTTGATGAAGAAGTGGTACCAGATGGGTTAAGCATACTGTATATATTGCCTTGATGTAAGCAAGGAGTGAAGCTTATTTTTAAAGGCCAGGGTGATTATAGAGATTCATTAAAGGGGTGATTGACCAAATTTCTTCCACATTATATCTGTAATTTGGGCAACATTTTAATTGTAACTTTCCTGAGAGACAGAGTAAATCTTGTGTCATGTCACAGTCTGTATATTATAGGTCACAGTCCCCATAAACCTACAAGCTTAGAGAACTTTAGAGCTAAAGCAATCTTCAGAATCTTCTATATCAGCATTTCCAAGCATGGTTTTTGTTTTGTTTTTCATGATAAACCAGAGTTTCATTTCTAAATGAGTTCTGTCTTCAAATCAGTAATTTATATCACCTTAGCTTTAGAAAAAGATCCAAGAAGCCTCCAGGAAAAAAAAAAAATCCCTTTCACTTTATTTAGCCCCTCAATTCCCAAACCTATTTAACAAGAGCATCCTTTTCAAATATAGCATCTATTTCTATCTGGCAGAATTATTAGTTAAAGAACACACTGGAAAATACTGCCTTACCATGTGCCTTTCCTTGCTTCCGCAAAAGAATAGTTGCGAACTCTGATCTTCGCATACCTTTTGTTGTTACAGGTTGTATGAAAATAAACAAAAGCCAACAAAATGAGAACAGGCAAAGGTTATTTATTCTGAGCTGGCTATAGCAAGGAACACGATGGTCATCACTTATGATTTGGCAAAGAGTCAAAGGCAGGCCACGGACTGGAAAAGCTTTATTTGGAAATCAGAGAAGGTTGGCATGGGGAAACTGCGGTGGGCTAATTGCCATTGACCAGGGACATATATTTGGCTTTCTCTGCTCTGTCCTAAGCAGTGAGAACAAAAATTAGAGAAACTGTCAGTTACTAACCAAGGCCTGGTTGTTTAGATTCAATTGTTATAATGGCTATTGTTTGGCTTCGTGGGCTGTGTGCTAGAAGCAGTGGTCTAGCACGCTGCAAGTCTGATTTGTGGACAGCGCCAGCTTAGTGTCCTGAGCTGAGGGCTGCAGACTGTGGGGCAGAGTTCTGCTTTTATATATGCCTTGCTTTGCCCATTTGTATATGGTCTTTCATTTAACAAAAAGAAGGAAGTCCAGTGATTGACTAAGGAGGTAGAGGTGACTGTGGGTTGTACACATAGGTCTGTGTGGTCCTGTAGGCACTAAATCTATTTGAAGATTCGAGCTCCTGAGTTCTCTGAAATTTCTCAAGTCCATTCGGAGGAAGCACATTCCTGCCTTTAGAGCTTTGGGGTAAGATACAGCTCCAGCATTACAAATCAAACAAGATGAAACTAGTTTTCTTTATTTCCTTTCCTTTCCTATTTCTTCTTCTCCTCCTTCCCTACTTGCCTCCATCCTTTGTTCCCTCCCTTTTCCCCTCCCTCCCTCTCTTTTTCCTCCCTTTCTTCCTTTCTTGACTTGAAGCTTACAGAGACCTGTGTGCAGTAATTTTATTTTTCTCTTACAGGTAGAAAAAAAAAATAATGCTCTTTCTCAAGAAAACATAGTCTGAGATATTTTGTTTGGAAAAAAAAGGAACCATTTGGCAAAAATATGTCTCAAAATAATAATAAAATAAAGTAAGATAAAACACCAAACCCGACTGCAAGTCAAGGACATACTGCAAAGGAATCATAAGACTCAGAGAATATATAGTCTAGAATATTCCCTTTTTTAGCTAATGGAAATATTATCTGCAAGTAGGCACAGAAAAACATTTCCCAAGCATTATCAGTTACATAACTTTTCCCTGACTATAGTGTAATCTAAGTGCATCCAGCAGAATTATTGTTTAGCAGCTAAGTAATGGAGTTCAGTTGTTTGACTCCTCCTAAGTAGATCTGGGGCACTGTCATTCTTTCCCTCCTGCCTGTCCCTTTATGTTTTCTTTTCTCTTTTGTTCTGAACTGAAGCCTAAGAAGTTATAACAAAAGCATCAGTTAAGAGATGTGAAGTTTTCACAGTTAGGTGTGATGAAAGCAGAGGAGGAGGATCAGGTGGGGGCTGATGACCACATAGGCCATGCATGTGAAGAATGCTTTATTTTTTTTCTCAGACCACATTTATGTCTTTAATTTTATTCTGTTCTCTTAACATACCTATAAAGTGAGAAGAATGAATACCATTATCCTCCCTTTTCCGATATGAAAACCAAAACAAATGGGTCGCCTAGCCCAAAGTCATACAGCTGGTGGGAATCGCAGCTTTGAAAAGGAAGCGAGGTATCATCTCAGACAAGCAGTTCGCTTTGTTGATGAAACAACTGGAAATCAAAAATGGGTGCACCTTGAGACCATAATGTTAAATGAAATAAATCAGACACACAAGCTTAAATATCACATGGTTTCTCTTATATGAGAGACCCAAATTATAAAGAGTAAAGTAAAAGATAGATAATAGGAAGTAGGGAGATGGCTCTTTCTCAAATGGGAAGGGATCAAGCGATGGAGGTGCCGGGTGGGAGGGGAAGGAAAGGGGGTGAACAAAGAAATTAAGGTGTGTTACGCACACACACCGACTCCAGTCAAGGAATGCAAACAGTACTGCACACATGTACTGAAATAATGATAAAAACCTATGCCGTAGCCACCTATCCAGGGAGAGGGTGCTTGGGTCATGAGATCAAGAGGTTATGGATATCAGAGTGACTCTAATCTGAAACAGCTTTCTGCAGCAGTGCAGCTGGCTCTGGGACTTGGCCTCCTCGTTTCTTCCTCATTTCTTCTACTAAACAATTCAACTAAAAGGAACTTTGAGCCCTGACAACCTTTATTTATGGCACTCATTATATTTAATACATTGACTTTTTGTAATAACACCAGAGCTGCTGATGTGCTGACATGGCCGGAGAGCGTTTCTGGATCCCACACACATTTTAAATTCTAACGACGCACACCGTTAAGGTATACTACTGAAGTCTTAAGCTTGCAAAGTTAAAAATTTCTTTTGTGTGCCTTTGAAGTTTCTACACAGGTTAAAAGCCAAAGCATGTAGTAGTATGATTGTCATCACAAAGCTTATTGCTTTGGAAGAAGAATATTTAAAAGGAAACTAAGTGCTGAAAACCTTCTCTTAGTTTTAGGTACTTTGTCTTTGATTACTTAAGATAAAATATAAGCAGTTGATTCATTAAGCACTTTTCCTGACCTTTTTCCTTTTTTGCCTCACCAATAATTATTCCCATATGATTCACACAGAAATGGAAATTTGGTAATTATTCAACTAATTCGATCAAAGTTGACAAGCACCTAATTAATCCTGCCTACGCCTCATTCAGTTTAGGGATTAAATTAGTTGATTTAAGTTAAAGGAAGCTTGGGTTAAAGTGGCAGAATATTTCACTATATATATATATATATATATATATATATATGCCATTGCATTTATACACATACACACTACATGTTGTATATTTATATATAAACTTACTCTGTATAGCCATTATATTTGTGTATATAGACATTCATAAATTCATGTAAATACACCAATAAGTTGCACATGTACCAAACATTAGGCATAGAAATGAAGCTAAAATTGGTTTCCTAGATTTAGAAGCCAACTTTTTTTTTTTATGGGTACCGGGGATGGAACTCACAACCGCGTGCTTGTGAGGCAGGTGCGTATGCCGCTGAGCTAAGTCCCCAGCCCCTAGAAGCCAATTTTAAAATTTCCTATGGCCTCATTGTTTTGTTTCCACAGCATTTTCTGTTTATAGTAATGGCTGGAATTCAAACAGGGTGGCATTATTTCTCCAGGGCACTCGAGGAAGAGCAGCTCATTAATAACAGCTGTAAAAGGCTCCAGGAGGTGTTTATTGAGAGGTGCCTAGATAACTAATTTAGCTTCTCAGAGGCCTACTTGTCCCATCAGTAAAAGGGACACCACAAGTGCCTGTCATGTTCCCTGGTGCAGAGATGACACTTGATATTTGGCCAACTCTGCCTTCTACAGTGATTTAGTCACCCTGACATTGTCCCTTCTGGTAAAGAAGAAATAAGCTTTATCAGCTTCAGAGTAATTAAAACTTAAATACCAAACACAAATCAGTTAAATGAGACAGAAAAATTAATGTTATCAGACATGTGAGCTGAGCCAATTACAGCAACTATTAAAGAGAGTAGAAATCTGGTGTGTTACAGTAAGCCTGAGTTTAACATAAATTTATTAGGGGGACGTTATAGTAGCATGAGTAAGAACCCCAGTCCTGCGCTCAGGCACGTCTGGAACTTCATCGTGCCCTACCTAGTTTCTTACGGACCTTGTAGATAAACACTCCCTTTGAGCCACAGAATCCTCATTTATAAAATGCAAATAATAACAATGCTCTCAGAAGGATAAAAAAACTCAGGATATGCAAAGCACTTGGCAAAATGCTTGGTACACAGTAAATGTTCAATAAATGATAGCTGCTGTTACTACTCTGAGTCTAGAAATTCTCTTCACGATCTTTCACCATTATAATCCTTAACCTGATTGAGTCGGGTCATGTGTTTGACTTGGGAATTATGAGTCATTCTCATGCACTGACCCTGTGTCTCCTCTCTCCCCAGGGATGGTGAACTTCAGTGAGGTGTCTGGTTACCCCGTGCTGCAGCACTGGAAGGTGCAATCTGTGATGTACCACATCAAACTCAACCAGGCAGCTGTCTCTCAGGGTGAGCACTGCAGCAGGAACTCCCCAACCCCTGCCAGGGGCTTGGAATTTGTCCCAAGGGAATACATCGCCTCTGGTCCCAGGGTTGAAGATGTAACTAATTCCAAGGGTCGCAAGACCTATTTATTCAGATTCACTCTTAGGGAAAATGGTACTTGAGAATAGGATCCTTGTCTATGCACAGATTAAATTGCAAGTATTATCTTGGACGATAAAAGAGACAGAATGGGCAACATCTGTAAACACTCCAGGAGGTGTTTATTGAGAGATGCGTGGACAACTAATTTAGCTTTATTCTGGGGTCACTTAGTGGATAGGGAAAATTTTTTAAAAGCAGACTTTTCACAAATTGAGAGAATAAAGCATTCAGAATGCAAAGGACATAACTTAGAGATTCCATGTAATGGTATTAGGGAAAGACAGCTCGAAAGGGGGGAAGAAAAATTAGAAAGCAGCAGAGAGTTTAAGTTTCTTACACAGTAAGTACAATAAATAGATAAATTGAGATACAGAACAAAAGAATCATATTTGTAATTAATAGTAATATAACTATACAACACAGTAATATCTACATAATAATGCATATATAGATACATATGTGTATACATATAGAAAATAAATACATGCATATTATCTCTAGCAAGTTAAGGAATATTGAGTTCTAAACTTACTACTTAGAGTCTTGGGTCGGCAACCAGGAGTTGGAATCTTAGGGTCAACAAGAGAAAGAAAAAGAAAAGATGATAACCTGAGAGTTATGACAAGAATGAGACATAGACACACAAAGGTTGAGTAGAGAAAGATGATGCATTAAAGATATAGAACACATCTGTAGGACACAAAAGGGCTCAAAACTTTTTCTTGTTGATTCAAAAGAGTGGTTGGCAAGAAGGTGTCAGCATGAGGCCCATACTAAGCAAACTCTGTAGGTATAGAACATTCAGAAAGAATCAGGCTGCTCTTCATTCTTGGAAAACATGGAAGTAGAAGCTTTGTACCACTCACATACTGAGATGCAGGTGGATATCTATGTCTGTTGCCCCGTGTAATCATGTAGCAAAAATCACATAATCAAGTAACAAGTGATGTGATTTTGGCACTGGAAGTTTCCTGCTGGCGCTAGACACCACTTAGTCTTAGTAAGATCCACATACTTAGGTAGAAAAAAGGCTGTATGGAACTCTCCAGATACAGGTTTCAGACTTGGAAAATTTCCCATCGGCTACCTTTCTTATGAGTACCGTTCTCTTAAAGAAAAACAGAAAAGCCAAGAGATTTCTAGCATTTCTTCCATTTGTCATTTTCTAATCCTTTTCCCTTTGATTTTCTGAAATAAGATATATATATATTAATGACTTGTCTTAACTTTCTTTTTTCCACTATCTTCCGATTGCCCATTTCTGTGTCTAAAAGCAGTGGCATTTTGCAAACTTTTGTGGTTATTATACATTGTTAGAATATATTTTTATTTCATGACCTTGTGTGTACACACACACTCCCACATCTGTACGGCACAGGTTTCATGAAACAGCATTTCCTCTTATACTGTGAAACATTCTCTGCTAGTGTTTGTGTTTCTATTTTAGACTATGCTACTTTCTTTCTTTGAAAACATGCTATTATTTGAACTAAATTGACAATGTCGTGAGCTATGGTTAAGGGGGAAAACACATCTACCTATGGGGTGGGAGTGGAGCTTTGCCAGTATTCTGCTTAGTTTGCAGTTAGTGATGCAACCAAATGGTTTGAAAGGATCAGATTTGGGGTAGATGGAAACAGTCACCTGGTATCCTTAGCCAGCTGTCCAACATCTCCATGAGTCACACATTCACGCTTATACCTGAACTGCCTGGGAGTCCGTATAACTCAGATTGTTAGTCTTCACTCTTACTCTTGGGTGAAATTCCTCCGTAGCTTTCAGCAATGCTCTTCACTCCCTGGATGGGGCTACGTCACGTGCAGATTTCGTGGCCTTGTTGGATCAGTTTGGCAACCATTACATCCAGGAAGCTATCTATGGCTTTGAAGAATCCTGTTCTATCTGGTACCCAAATAAGCAAGTCCAGCGGCGACTCTGGATGGAATATGAAGATATCAGTAAAGGTGAGTGGTATGATGAGCCCCAAATTCTACTCCCCAATTCAGGTAACAGCTGCTTGTGTACAATCCATATGACCAACCTTAAGGAGTCCATGTGAAAGAGTGGTTTTCCCCAGTACTGTGTGCCTATCTGTAAAATTTCCAAGGCTTAGTGCCAAAACCAGATCTCAACATGAAGGAGTTGGAGGAATTTTAAGTGCAGGATGGCATCAAAATTACATGGCCAGTGTGTTAATTAACATGCAGATAATCCACTTTTTTTTCAAATGCTACTCATTCAATTATTGCAGCAAAGTCAGAGTATTAGACCACTTTTTTATGGATATGAAGGAAGAAAATGTTTCAGTCTCTCCACAACTTCTTGCCTCTGACAACCCCAGCACATTGCTATGTAATCTTGTGTGGTAAATTCTATCTCACTGTGACCTGCTTTATTTCAGTTTTCCTACTGATCTGTGTCATAAGGAAGTTTCTATTGGCCTATGTTTATAAGCTCTGCATGAGAGACTCACAGATAAATCCTTGTCTACCATATTAACAACAGATTAATATTTGGTCCCAGTAAATATCACAAAATTGAAATTTTAAAATCTTCTTCATACAACTTCTGCTATAGAAGGTACAAAAGACTACTGACCAATAGATTTGTAGTCTGTTCTACCATCGCTGCTTCCCAGTTGCCATTCATGTAACTTCCCCTAAGGTTATATGTATCGCTTTCTGATGAAGCACAGTTACATTATGTATGAGTTGCTATGGGACAAGTGATAAATTAGCAAAATGAAATTCAAGAAATGAATCATCTTAAGACTCGATATCAAAGGCTCCTCTGAGAAGGGACACTCTACTGTCAGTTGTGCTTCTGAGGGGACAAAGATGCCTCACTAAGATGCTTTTGGTTCTGTGAGCTCTGAGCTCCATACAATTTCCTGCTTTGCCTTGCTCAAGAGGTCGGGAAGCATGATAGCCTCTTTCCTGGTTGGTTCCCTTCCTCCCAGGAACAAAACTTGTGTTTTTAGGCTAAAATTGCAGCAGGCATTTCCACCCAAGCCTGATTCTTCTAAATTCAAAGACATAACCATAGGCTTCTGACATCCTTCAAACTTCATGATCTTGGCCTTGTTCTGATTCCACTTTCCAAAAAAGCAACATAATATAAGCAAATGTTGATAAAACCAGCTTCAGATGGTGAAGCTTTCTGACATTTTCATGCCAAAGCCTGTGACTAAACCAAAACTCTGAATCTTCCATTATTTCTGTTTACCAGTGGTTGAGGGATTGCCAGGACCTGGAATTTCTGGAAGGAAAGCCTTACATTACTCAGAGCTCCTGGGTCTATACCTTGCTTTCTCCTAAACTTAGCTATATCCCTAGGGCCAAGAAAAGTGGAGTGTAATATCAAAACCTTGCACAAATTTTCTTCATGGGATCAGTGTCAATGATACTGACATTATGCCTTATTTCCTTTTATCTCAAGGCTCTCGTAACTTTGGAACAGTTTGCCACAATCCCACCATTGACTTAACTTTTTGGAGACATGATTCATGTGACTCTTTGCCTGTTATTGACCTTAAAAAGATACTAGAATATCTTAGTATGTTTACTTTGGTTGTATCTGACTGATGAAAACCCAGAGATGGATGTCTATTGTCCATATTTACCACTCCCTTTTCCTGGGCCTTATTTCTAAGAAATGAGGTTTATCTCTTTTGCTGTTTGGCTCAAAAAAAGTTTAAAATATTTTTCTTTAAGCACTAATTTCAGTTTATTCCAAATGCTAGTAAGGGGCTCCTACTGATTAAAAAAGATAAACTCTTAAGACAAAGGAAGTTCTGTTGTTTTCCATTCTGAGAGTTCTGGTTCAGAATAGGACTTTGTACCCTTCGGTGACAAGTATTCTGAGAGGGCTATATCTATCATGACATGCAAGTGACACTACTTCCAGTAGAATTTCTTAAATTATATTTTCTTTTCAGCTCTCACTTTAAAATCCTTTTAATACAAGGGATGTTTTAGATTTTTTCAGGTACTTCTGTGCCCATGACCAGTTACCTGGAACTGCTTAGAGACTGAATAGGAAAAGAGGTTTACCATGGTGAAATGAAATGGAAAAGGCACAAAACTTAAAGGTTGGAAACAGAATAAGCCAAAAGATTTTACTGCATTCAATTACTGACCTAGACTTCATATTATTGACCTCTGTCATTGCCCAGTTCTGATAGCTTGTGGAAGTTTATTCATACACTTTTAGATGAGAAATATTTTTAGGCAGACATTTGAGATAAAGAGCAGCCTCATCTGTGTTAGTCCATTTTCTGTTATTGTAAGAAAGACCTGTGATAATCAGCTACAAAAGAGGAAATTTTTATTTTGGCTTATGGTTATGAAAATTTCAGTGAGTGGTTGGTTGGCCCCATTGCTTTTGAGACCCTGGTGAGGCAGCATATCGTTTCAGGGGTCATATGGTAGAGCAAAACTGCTTATTTTGTGGTGGTTGGGAAGCAAAGAGAAAAGAGAGAGCTGGAGTCCAAGTATCCTCTTCAAGGACACACCCTAGTGACTGGAAGCCCTGTCATGGGCTCCACCTCATAAAGGCTCCATCACCTCCCTATGGCATCCTGGGTTGGGAACCAAGCCAACTCATTAGCTTTTGGGGGATACTTTCCCAAACCGCACCATCTTCTTCCTACAGTATCTCAGAATTCTCAAGGGTAAGTGCCATGCCCTATTCAACTTTAAATTCCCATAGTTTAACACAGAGACAAACACGTGATAAGCACTCAGTAGTTATTTGCTGCTGTTGCTCCTGTTGTCAGTGATGGCGGTTGTAACTGTGGTAAAAGTCTTCTTGAGTGGTGACTTCTTTGTTGGTTTCATGGTACACACATAACATGCTTTAGTTATGCTTGACTGACAAAAACTCAGAATTGGGTATGTTTGACCAGATCTCCAAAAGGCAGCCTTCCATTCCATAGGCATTTATTTGTCAAGACAATGCTATGTAGTTCAGGGTTTAGTAGCACCTGTCTCTAGATAACCCTGATGGAAGACAGTGGGAAATGTATTTACATTTCTAATCATCTAAAATTAGCATTAATTGCTTTTACAAATCCAGTAAGCTATTAGAAATGAGATTTTCCATCTTCCTCCATATCCATGTCTAAGCTTACTTTTCTCTTCTCTCGTCATCTTTTGTCTTCACACCTCAGAAAATACGCAGTTCATGCCCCTTAGGCCTCCTGTGCTGGGGTACTGTTCCCATCCACCTGCTTCACCTTAGCCCTCGTTGACTCACTAGTCTCCTCTCTTTAAAATTTTAGAGTCTCTTCAGGCACTGAATTATTTCTTCCCCCCAGAGCAACTGTCTTCCACAAATTATTTTGTCTTCTAAAAATCATATTCTCACAAACATGTGACCTTTTTTAATCCATTGTTTCATTTTCTTGTCTTACCACATACTTTCTTTTTGTATGATTTTTATTAGTGCATTACCAACATTAGTGCATGTTGGTAATTCAGATTAATGGATTTCATTTGGGCTCACGTATAATATACTTTAATCAATTTCACCTCCCATTACCCTTCTTGTCTTGACTTCCTCCCTAGTTTTACATTTTTGGTGATTTCCATTCATATAATATATTTTGATTATATCCATTCCTTACCACTGAATTTCTTTAAATTTTTTTTTATTTTTATCTGTACATATTTGCAGTACATAATGGTCAGATTCCTCACAGAAAGTTTGCACATGTGCATAACACATCTTAATTCTTTTTACACCCCCTTACTCTTGCTCCCTTCTCATCTCCATCTCTTCGTCTCTTTCCCATTTGCAAGATATCTGTCCCTCTGTTTTCTACCACTTATCTTGTATTTTCTATTTAATTCATGTGTTGGTTACTTTTCTCTCATTGCTGAGACAAAATACTTGATACCCAAAATGAAAGAGGGAAAGGTTTATTTAGCTAACAGTTTGTGGAGGTTTCAGTCCATAATCAGTTGGTTCCAAGGCAAGGTAGCATGACAGATGGGCAACAGTTCATGGTGGTAGAAGACAGCAAAAGCAACAAAAGCAAAAGGGGAGGAGCAAAGAGAGAAGACTCTGTCCCTTATATTGTATACAGGCCACACCCACTTGGGTGCAGCACTACCACCCATAATCCTAGCATTGCACCATGGGTCATTCACAGACTCTAGAAGCCCACCTTCATGATTGCATGAGGCTTTGGGAAGACATCCAAACACAAACCATAACAATTCATTTTTACTTGGTGTTTGTCATCTAAGAGAAACCATGTAGTATTTAACTTGTGCATCCAACTAATTTCACTTAACATTGTGATCTAAAAGTGCATTTGTTTTTCTACAAGTGACACAAAGGTGTAGTTTATACATCTTTACTTCCTGAACTCCACTTCAATCTTCCAGTTATTGCCCTCTACTACTTCTTTTGTAGAAACAACACTAGAGAAGAAAATCAAGAGTAACGTATTTATTGAGTGAGCATTCTGCCTTTCTTAACAGAATGATTAGTTCCTCTTAACCAGTCCTTCCTCTTAAAGATGTCCTCTTCCTTTGATATCCTTAATGCTTTTTTTCATAATCTCTTCATCAATCTTTGGCCTTTCTCATTTATTTTATCCTTATTCCTTTAAACAAATAATTTATAAAAAGGGATTCAGAGCTTTCATTGTTAATGTTTCTTTCTACTTTATTGTTGTTGGGACTTTTTTTTCTATATCTACTTCAACCTGCACTTATAATACTCTCCTTTCTTCACTAATCCAAAGCTTCTTTGGCCTTGAGTGTTTAGGAGTTTTACCTGGATAATCTATAGGCACCTTGATAATCAATATTTCTTTTCTCTTCCTTGTATCCACTAATAGATTTATAAACTCCATTGATGGTCTAAAATGTTAAAGGAAGAGTACTTCCTGATGCTGTTCTCCATCCTTCTCATATGATCATATCGAAGTCCTGACTTTTTAAATACTGAAATAATTCCTCAACAAGTGTCTCCCCTTCTCTATTTCTTTGACTTTGAGTTTATAACATCAAATGATTCAGATTGGGGAGAAATTCAGAGGAGTAATAGAGAGACTGGTCAATGAAATATCACAGTCAAATAGGAAAAATAAATTCTGGTGTACTATACTACAATAGTGTGACTCTAGTGAACAGTACTGAATAACATATCCTAAAGTACTGGAAGCGACAATTTTAAAAGTATTTACCATGAAGAAATGATGCAATTTAAGGCGATGGATGTGCTAATTACCCTGACTTGATTATTATGCAATGTATACATGAATCAAAACACCACATTGTACTTCATAAATATGTACAGTTATTACCTGCCAATTAAAAAAACAATTAAAATAGATTCTTCATATATCTCCTCTGCTTCTGCTTCCTGTCACTCTATTTGATTCTGCGATTCACCATCTGCTACCTTTTTAAAATGCAATTTAATGGCATCAGTCCTCAGCTTGAAGCCCTCACTAACCACCTTCCCAGCATGAGCAGCAAAACCTCGCTCCCTGTATCAGTTTCTTGTGGGTGCTGTAACAAATTACCACAAGTTTCCTGACTCAAAACAAAATGAGCACGTTCTTTTTAATCCTGGAGGCTGGAAATTCCAGTTCATTTTCACTGGATAAATGTCAGCAGAGCTAATTCCTTCTAGAAACTCTCTCTAGGCTACAGCTCTCCAGGACCCAGATTCTGCCTGATTTGTAAAAGGGAATCAAGGTTCTTCACAGGTCTGAGATTTCGAGTGTGCGATTTTGACTGTTGCTAGTCTTGTCCGCCATCTTACATGCATTCTATCATCTCTTGCCTGTTCTGAAGGAGCTAGCTTGATTGATAACCCTCCCACAAAGTTATCCTTGATGGTACAAGCTTTTTGCTGCCCATTTAGAGTTCTTAATAAGTATTCTTTTTCAGCTCTCTTTGCATCTCCCTGTATTGTCATTTCTCTATAGGACTATCTTTCATAATAATAGTCTCCACAGTACTTAATGTTTCTTCGATTTTTTTAATTTCAAAAGTTTATATAAATATTCAAAATGCATGACATATTATAAATGGAAAACAAAACTTCCTGCTCTTACTTCTCAGTAATCCAATTTCACTCCACAGAAGCAACCAGAGAGTGATTGTCTATCAGCTTATTGTTTATCTACTTGGAGATACTTTGTGGCTAGCAAGTTGCAGAACATTAGGGTCTGATCTTTAAAATTTATATATACAAATGTTTATGTGTACACACATATATATGCATATATGTGTAGATACATATATGTATACATGTGTATAACTATACATGTATACATGTATATATAATATTTAACCTTTTCTATATCTATACACACATATATAATACAATATATATACTATATATATACAATATATATACAATATATATAATGTATATATACAGAAACATGTATGTATAATCTTAAAATAACTTCATTTCTATAAGAGCAAATTATCTGTTGGTTCCCAGATTACAGGAAGGGATGAAGGACTTTTACTATTTTCTACTGAGAACTTCCATATTACTTTTTCCGCAACAAGTGTGAGCCACATTTGTAATAAAGCTCTTTTAAAAAATTAAAGAATTTTTCTGAAAAGTTTATGTTATCTTGAACAAAGACGTAAAGTTAATCTGAAAAAGCAAAGCATACAATTATATCTACAGAAAACTGAGATTTGGACAGAAGTCTGAGAGATGTACAAAGCAGTATCACCACATCTTACTGATCTGTGAGTCTTTGTCCGTGGCACAGTGCTTAGCGTGTAACCAGCATCCATCGTTCTTTTTCCTTATTTCGGAAGAAGCCTGTGAAGAGTTATAGAACTGTAGATCTCAGAGAAGAGATCAAGGAAAAGTGAACTTTCCTCAAATTAGACTTCTAATGGTTTAGTTTTAATCCTTCTCCTGATTCACTAAGCATGGTGCATCATCTTTCTTTCTCCTATTTTTTTTTTCATACTCCATTCAGGAGTGGATTTCCTTAGATCTTTCTTCCCGTTCTTTTCTTTTCCAATGTCACCTTAATTGTTGCTTTAGGTGTGACCTTGGCCAATGCTTTTTCTCACCATTGCTTTTGAGGCATATCTTCAGGTCATCAGGGTTGCTGGACTTCAATAAGCAAGGCTTTTCTTTCTGCTGCAACTTCGAGAGTGCAGTCCACATTTTATCTATTTGATTGTCTCTGTTTCATGGTGAAAACTTCTCCTGCCTCCAAGATACAATTGAGGGTTTCCTTGAAAAGTGACCCCTGGGTCCAGCCATCACCCAGATTAGAGTCAAAAGAGGGGGAACCACAAACCCCCTGTTGTATTTCCACCACATAGGACTCACGTATGTTTTCCATGTTGCACCACTTCTTTCTTGTGTGGATATAGCTCAGGACAGACTCAATTGGTCTCTCTCCCAACAGACTGAACGGACTTCTGCTTAGCAGAAACAAAAATGATAACTGAATCAGCAATCAGCATCGGATCCTAGTCTGTGAATTCTGGTCAGCCAAGACCTACCTGTGTGGATATGCGACCTACCTGTGTGGATTTGCGACTTGGTACAATTCCTAGGTTTACTTGTAAAACTATCACATGGCTTAAAAAGAGGATCAGATTAAAGAAATCCAATGAAGAGTAATGATTTAAATATATGTAGTATCTTATGTTTTACAGCTCTTGGCTTGTAACCCAGTTCTCAAGAATCTTTCTACACACATTTATGACAACAAAATTAACTCTCAAGTAGCAAAGCAATTGTGGCACACAGCTGTTTTTTTTTTCTAAATATAATTTATTCATTCAACAAATGTTTGCTGAATGTCTGCTACATACAAAGCTCTGTAGTAAAGAGACAGGGAATTTAGAGAATTTGGCTGTCTGTGGCATTAATAGACACAAGGACCTGAGAAATGGGCCACCAAAGATGAGCCTGGCAGTGTGCCTGTTATAGGCAGTCCCCGTAAGAGGCTTTAAACTTCCCAGAACATGTGTGAGGATTGAATTTGAGTCTTAAGTCTCTAGGCTCTCACCAGGTCCAGAGTGAACTGGATCTGTAGGATGAAAGAGGAAGTTACTAAGAATAATATACCAAATAACTACATTTTTTTGAGCACTTAACTTTGACCAAATAACCTTGCTTAAGCAAGTTACATCCCTTCTCATTTAATCTTCTAGCATCCATTGAGTCTTACCCTTCCCATTTTATAGCTAGGAAAATAAAGTCTCAGAAAGCTTCAGCAATTTGCACATGGTCACAGTACAAGTAAGTAGCATAGTTACGATTTTAAAAAATGCTTTTGCCTACTGACATATACTACAGATGGTCTCTTGCCGTGTTGTTGATAAGCGCACAGGAGTTCAAGGTGGGATCAATAAATAACTGAAGCCAGGACACTGGGCTAAGCTGAACCCAAGAGGGAGCAGATGTCAGCCCCAGTTAGACCTCATGGTAGATCCACTGCCATTTGCCTTGGATATTCTGGGGTTTTGTTTTGTTTTTTCCTGTTGTGAGGTTTTGTTTTGTTTTGTTTTGTTTTGCCATGATCCCGGATGACAACATGGTCGGTGGAGTAGTATTTGTTTCCTTGCCCTGCAGTGTTTCTCAAAATTTCATATGCATGTCTATCACATACACTTTCATTGAAACGGAGATTCTCACTTAGTGAAGTTTAAGTGGGATCTGAGATTCCATATTTCTAGCGAACTTCCAGATAATACCTTAGCTGTTGGTTCTAGGAACACATTCTGGAGACTTTTCTCAAAGAGACACGTGAGGATTCTCTCGTCTCCCTTTTCGTGCTATCTAGTGTGTCAATTCCACATAGGAGCCATGGCATGCTCACTCCAGGGCTGCATCTTACCTAGTGCTGACTCCACAAAGCATGCCACAGACTGAAGGACTGTCTGAACTGGGGTTTTCTACTTTAGATGAGAACTTTTCTCTGATTGAGCCATTGATTGTTAGGTTTGGTGCAGAAATTAGGTTGTATGCAATACTGCATGGTTGTAAGCTCCCTGGCACTCATGGGAATTGGAAATATGCCAATATGCAGAATTAAAGATGATAAGCTGTTTTGTAAAAGCTTTATATTCTAGGGAATACTGTCCTCATCTTACTATCTCAAGAAAATCCCACCTGGGTTGCTCAAAACAGTATTCAACATTTATACCATTTTTTCCCTCTAGAAACCAAAATTGTTAGAGTTTCACATTTGATCTGAACAGTATTTAGGTTGACTGAACAATTCTAGTAGTGAGGGCAAAATCCTTTCCACATAATCGTGAACCTGACAACAGTAACATATTTTTCATATCATACAGCTTAATAGTTAATTATATTGTATTCAACTGTTCTAAATTGTAAGATTTCCTCTTACAACTTGACTTTTTCACCTAGGAATGGGTTTATTCAGGCATTGTGCAACATCTTCCAGATCTAAATATTGGTTCAGGCACTGGGCATGTGGTGGAAAATGATACAGAACTATTTCTGCTCTTACGTAGTTCATATCCTAGGGGAAAATGACAATATGGAAATAACAAATAAACAAAAGCAGTAATTTGAGATAGTGACAGATGCTATGAAGAAACTAAAACCAGTTGATGTGCTAGAGGGTTTGTGGAGGGTTGAGACAGATTAAATTGGTAGGCAATGAGACCTCTGATGGGTACAAGGGGCAATTTTTGAACCAAGACCTAGAAAATAAGGAACAAGTCATGCAGTTATCTTGGGACAGAACAACCCAGGCAGCAAACACAAAGTCCTTATAATTTTATTCCTGGATTCTTGTAACTTCTAGAATAATGTAGTGTCTAAAGGAGGTAGTTGTTAAATATCAGACTGATAATCAACATGATTGAGGAGAAGAGAGCAGCCTACATTCTCTGATGGGAGAAAAAGAGAAGGACTTCTACCTAGGGTTGAGTTTGCTGTTTGCTGGATTCACCAAGACAATATGGAGCAGTTTGTTTAAGCCATGTTCTGTTATCCAGCATGTAGCTCAGTGTGCTACGGGGCTGACGATAGTGTTACCCAGTCAGGCAGCATGTGGCTAGAGGTTTAATAGTGCAAGGCATATATTTATGAGGCTTTTTATCTTGATTAAATTATGTGTCGATGCATTCCACAACTAATTATCTCTGCAAAATTGTGCTGGGAGAAAATCACATGATGAAGAGTGTCACAAGGGGAGGTTGTGTATCAGATGTGAGAATCTGAGCCTGACTTCACTGGGCTCCTCACACCTTGTGGGGTGAGTGCTGTGACTTCAGCAGCATTAAGCCCTGTGCTCTCCAACTCAGCAGGCTGGGATTGAGGACCAGGGGAATTGAGTTCTTTGTCTCAGCTGAACCATTAGCCAGCCAGCTGACCTTGAGTAAATTACCTAACCCTCTTCAAAATAATTTTCTCATCTGTATAATAATGAACTTGAATTAAATTATACTTAGAGTTTCTTCTACTTCTAATGTTCTGTGACTCTATAAACTCGGCAAATGATTTCTATTTCTGATAACAGAACGCAGCATCTAATAATGCCTGACTCAGGGATAAATAGGTTAATTCAACTGATACCACAATGGAAGGAATTTAATGTAGCTACTTGTAGCAAAAGTTTAGTGTCTGACAGAACTCCATCAAATTTGTATTAGGTGTAGCTTTTGAGAAGTTTACTTAATGGCTGTGAGTCTCAGTTTCTATGTCTGTAAAATGGGGCTGTTGCTACTTACATTACAAGGCTGGAATGGATTGAATTCAAGTATTATTTGTAAAACACAATGTGTATGTTATTTGTTTGGCACATTGAATCTCATGTTATTGCCATTACTACTATTGTTGTTAGCGTGATTTTCATGTAAATTGCCACTTATCTTTGTGTTTTTGAATAAAATCACACTGATAAAAATTTGAAAGGAATATTAGTAAAATTTGCCCACTCTTCACAGAAAAAAAAATGATGTGTTTTTCAGAAGTCACAAATCCCCTAGGAACCAGGCCATTGGAACAGAGCATCAAACTTCCATTCTAAATGAAAGGACTTTTTTTTTAATGGGGGGGGGTCACAGAGAATGAGCTCTTTGTGCAGAAGGAACCTTGGGGAAGCTTTCTGATCACAGCTTGGGTGTCATTCCCTTTTAAGTGCAAAGGAGCTGTCAGGCACAGCCTCCTAATGGAAGGATGCAGGCAACTGCCTGCCCGCCCCAGCCTTCCCTTTTGCTGGGATCAAAGTCTGACCCTCTGGTCACACAGGCTGCATCCAGTCCTGGTTCCTCAGTGTCCCGGAGGTGGGGCTCCGGTCCTATCGACATCGCAGTTCAGAATGTGTAGATACTGGGAACTGAGAATTAACTTACAGTTTTTGTGTTTTTTCTTAGACTTGTATAGCTTTCTGATTTCAATAAATAATAATACTGCTTTGGAGAAAAATTTCTGTATTTTTAATAAGCAAATCAACAAAATGGATGAAAAGTGGGGCTGCGTCTACAAACTTCTGAATTTTTTCCCTTCTCCTACCCCGTCTCTTCTACTACATCATGGCATGAACAGCCTTTAGCAAGCAGTCAGTGAGGTTTTTTAAAAATGAATAAATGAGTGCCATGTTTTTTCTTTTTGCCTTTTTAAAATTTTTAAAATGAACTTCAAACAACATAGTAGGAGATTAACAATGGTCAACATATTGCATATTGTTATCTTCACAGTAGTTGCTCAGATTACAAGATTTAAGCATGAAAAAATGATCAGACAATACAAGTGCAAACCATTCTTTTTGATGAACTAACAGAGATTACTAGTATAATAATCTGTCCTGTACACACACACACACACACATTTATAATCTTTTCTCTTGTTTCTTTTCTCCTTTCCCTCATCTCAGTTGTTCTTTCCTTTTGAGCAGTTTCTTCCTCTTTCACTTTCACAATATGTATTGTACATTTTTGGATCCTATTTACTCTTTCTGTTTCTCATACCAGGGAGACAATACAATAGTTACACATATGAGTCTGATTTATTTCACTTATGAATATGATCTCAAGTTGCATCCATTTACCTATAAAAACCTTGAGTTTATTCTTCTTTATAGATGAGTAGTACTTATCAAAATATCACATGAGTAGTACTTATCAAAATATCACATTTTTTTTTATCAATTCTGTGGTTGATGGGCATTTGGGTGGCTTTCAAGACCTGGCTATTAAAAATTATGCAACTATAAACATGGGTACATATATATCACTGTGGTATGATGTTTTCAGTTCTTCTGGAGAAATACTCAGAAGTGGAATAGAAGGGTCAAACAGAATCTCTAATCGTAGTTTTTTAAGGAATCTCCACACTGATTTCCACAGCAGTTGTATCAGTCTACACTCCCACCAACAGTGGAGAAGGGTTCCTTTTTCTCCACAGTTCAGCCAGCATTTGCTGATTTGATGATTGATTTCTTGTTGATAGCCATTCTTTCTTGGGTGAGGTGCAATCCCAGTGTTGTTGTAATTTACATTTCTCAACTAACCATTGTTGTTGAACGTTTTTTCATGTATTTATTTGGCATTTGTATTTCTTCATCTGAGAACTGTGTATTCATCTCAGATGCCCATTTTTGGATTCTGTCTTTGAACTTGGGAGGTCAGATTTTTTTTCAATTTTTTATGTGTTCTAGATATAAGTCCTTTGTCTAAGGGAGAGTTGTCTAAAATTTTTTCCACTCTGTGGGTTTTATTTTCACTTTTCTGGTGATTTCTTTTCATATGCAAAAACTTCTTAATAAGATGAGATACAAGTTGCTGATTCTTTGAAGTACTTTCTATGCAGTTTGGGTTTTCTTCATGAACACTCTGCCTACTCCTGTGTCTTCCAGATTTCTACCTGCTTTGTGATGCAGTAGGTTTAGCATTTCTGTTTTAATATTTAGATCTTTGATCTATTTTGACTTTATTTTAGTGCATGATGATAGATACGGGGCTAATTTTAATCTTTGGCACATGGAAAGCCAGTTTTTCTAGCACCACTTATTAAAGAGGCTATCTTTCTTCCAGTGAACATGTTTGACTTGTTTGTTCAAGATAAGGTGGCTGAGTATCTTTGGAGTTGTGTCTGTATCTTTTAATCTATTCCACCATTCCACTGATTCTCAGGTCTGTTTTTTGCCAGTACCATGCTTATTTTATCACAGTAGCACAAACCATTTTTTTAAAATGAACTAATAGAGATTAGTAGTATATTTATCTATCATATATAATCGTATATAATGTTGAGGTCAGGGATTATGAGGAGAACACTTAGAATCAGGACACAGAATTTATAATATTATTTTATGATGATCATCCAGAGTTAAATACAAGACAGTGTGGTAAATCTGTTCACAATACTAAAGACACAAAATATTCAGCCAAGAGCCCGGATCCCACAGCAAATGAGTCCAGATGAAAACCAAGAGCCCGTGACAATGCCTCCTACAAGTCCAAGTGGAGGTTTAGAGTCCACGACAAGGACTCAACACCAGTCTCTTTTAGAGATCTGTGCTGGGAAGGCCCAAAGTTCAGCGGTGGAAGCTAGAAAGCCTATGCCAGTGGGGGAAAGGAGCTGTGCTGGTAGGTTGAGGTTTCTACACTGGAGCTGAGAAGTCACACTCAAAATAAGAATCAAGGTTGTCCTGAAAAGTATGACAGCCATCCTCAGTGACACAGAGTCCCCAAGCTCTTCCAAAGATAAGAACATTCAAGTACATCTCAGAAAGCCAGCATGACAAGTTTGTCCTGGAGATTAAACGGCACAAATCTTCCCCTCCAGAGCCAGGAAGTGACACTTGATGTAAGGACCAGAGCTTCCCCAAAGTGAACCACAGCCACTCTCACCAACATGGTCTCGAGCCCTTCTGATGACAATGGTCAAACTCACACTGGGGAAGCTAGTCATGATGAGGTCCTCCAGAAGAACCAACAGCTCAAACAGCAACACTTAGAGGAACCCACAATGCCCCACTCGTCTTCTCCACATCCCTATGCTCAGCACCATGCTGATTTAATTCAGCTGGTATTAAGTTGACCATCAGTTTTTAATCCATTATATATATATATATATATATATATATATATATATATACATACATACACACATATATATATATATGTGTATGTATATATATTCTTTTCCCTTCTTGCTTTTCTCCTTTCCCACATCTTAGTTGTTCTTCAGTTTTGAGCAGTTTCTTCCCCTTTCACTTTCACAATATCTTTTGTACATTTGGATCCTATTTATTCTTTCAGTGTTTTACACTACTGAAACAATATGATATTTATACATACAAGTCTGATTTATTTCACTTATGAGTATGATCTCAAGTTGCATTCATTTACCCATAAAAACCTCAAGTTTAACCTTCTTTATAGTTGAGTAGTAGTAGTACTCTATCATTTAAAAATACCACATCTTCTTTATCCATTCCAAAGTTGATGGACATTTGGGTTGTTTTCAAAATTTAGCTCTTCATCCTTTTCAAAGAAAATGGCGGCATATTGTTTAAGAAAGCATCTCCCAAACATCCCCCATGGCATCTTCCATCATCACCCTACAGGCAGCCTTGCTCCAGCTGCGACCCTTCTCTCAGAGCTTCACGTGGAACTGTGTGTGTGTGTGCGCCTGCGTGCGCGCACATACTGGAGTAGACAGGGTAAAGGTGGATAATGTCCTCTCCAGAAATTTGGCATTAAAGAACATACTAGATATAAAAAAAACCAAGGTGGGACTAGTAGTTATTATTAAGACCTAACAGATCCATTTTTTAACCTCCAATTTGCCATTATTATTCTAAGTTTCTGGCTACCAGGTCATGTTGTAGGATTCAACAGTAGTGTTTATTTATTATCTTTCTTATAATTTATTTTCTTTTGTAAAAGGAAATTTTCCTTTGTGAGTCCAGAGATATGCCTTAGATACAGTATGCGATTTGGGTTTAAACAAAAATACTTGGTCTAAACCAATAGATAACTACTCCATTCACTTCCATTAGCCATTTCTAGTCTGTTTCTAAATTATAGTCCTATTGTCAGAGACAGGGTTTCCTTGAATCTCCTAGAACTCTTTGGAAATTGATTCAGTTAATAGAAGGTATAATTAAAAGTAAAAATTAATAATATGTAAGAAAGGATCTGATACTAAGGAAATCAGATAATTGAGCAGGTAAATAATTAATTTTTAAAAGAGGGAAATGACATTATTTTTAAACCTATTTCCAATGTCCAGTTACTCTATAAAATGCAGATGTTTAGTGCTGCAACCATCAAAGACCTCAGATACATCTTTTTAGTCTACGTTTTCAATGAAATACCCCAGTGAACTCTTACTTTATTGTTTATCAATTGCTGCCTGCAGAACCAGTGATATACAGACCTTAATTAGCAGCACCATAAGCGAAGGTTATGTATTCCTTTGTATTCATTCACAAATATGCATTGCATGTTTACCATAGATCAGAATGTGTTAGGTAGGTATCAGTCATGTAATTATTAATAGAGAAAGACTCCTAATTCATCGTGGAATTCTACACATGCTGACCAAACCATAATAATGGTAAGTAATTATCTAGGGGACAAATACTGTGGGCCTCTCAAAGGGAACTCCAGGAAGGAAACCTGTAGTAAGGTCCAGAACATTCCTTCTTTGAAGGTTCACCGGGTAGGGTTTTACTGTCAAGGATCTAAGTACCTATGCTGAAAGTAGCTGGCCTGTGTGGGAATCTGTGAAACAGTTTAGGGGAGAAGCAAGGGAATCTATGGACTGAAAAGTTTGGGTGAAAGACACCTTTCATTCTAAGGTATTTGAGGGAGAAGATTCTGCTGGACTGAATGGAGCCATTCCTGGGACACACACATGCCCAGACCACAGCCTTGAAGCTTGGTGAAGGATTGTTAGTAGACTGCTCAGGGCCTGGTGACAGCCCAGGGAGATGGGACAGGGGACAATGAGGGTCAAAACACGCCTCATCCCCTGCGGCTCCAGAAAGCAGTCATGCTGTCTCTGTTGAAGCATGATCTCATTAAAAACAAGCAGACAGTTCTGATAAGTCATAACCACACCACACCCACACACATGTAAGTCTGGAAAGGGAGAATATTCCTTCCTCTTAGCCAGAATTTAATGCTGCAAGAGATCTCGATTTTGAGCAATTGCAAAACCAAGCAGGTTCAAAGAGACCTTTAAAATACTTTTCTTTTTCTAATCTAAAAAAAAGGCAAGAAAGAAAAAAAAGCAAGGTAGAAAGAGTCATTTCTCTAGCTCAGTTTCTCAATAAATCTGCCAGTTAAAGTATGTGCTTTGTAGGTGAAATGTGAGTGCCAGCAGCATGGGAAAACAGCGTAATAGGGTAAGCCAACAGCCTGTACTCCCTTGACATTTTTCACTTTCCTTGGGGTTTTTCTTTAGGCAGGTTTATTCCACAGAGGGGGCTTATAAAGTCACTCTGTGTGTGCCTCCATTGCCCCCGTTGACTGCTATGGTCCCTCTTGTCAGTATACTATAAGTCTAGTCGATGACTGTAGTAATTGGTTCTGTAGATATTGGTGTATTTGGGGCATTTCCACTCCATGTATTTTTATTCTGTTTGTTTTGCATCTTCCCTTAGAGAGCCAGGACTCTGTCCCACTGCTTTGCAGCTCCCCATAGGTGTCACCATAGATTCTGCTCCCCCTGGGTCCACTTTGGATATTGACAGCAGTAATGTAGGTGAGGATAGACAGGAAATCACTCCTCTCTGAATTTTTTTCACAAGGCTGGATAAAGAGAAGTTTGATTCCTTCAAACCTTCCATAGTATCTTTCCTCAAGAGTAATCACTATGGTGGCATCTGTATAGATTGTTTATCTTTCATTCATTGGCCAGCAGAAGTCATTAATGATCCATAGATCAACAGAAAAGCAAAATGAAACCAGAGACAGTCTCTCTTATAATTCAATCAGCTTCTCCCTTTATATTTTATTTATTAGTCATTCAGCAAATAGCTCCTGAATATTTAGCTTGTCTTGATATGGGAAGGTTTGTTTCCAGCCTTGTGTGAGTCAGCACACAGATGTGGCTGGAGGCTGGAAATGTTGGCCACAGAACCACTGAGCCTCCAGCTAAGACACCAGCTAAGTGCTGCTAGTGGAACATGCCAGTCACATGTTATGTCCTCAGATCCCTCTGTGCTGGGTAGAAAATGGCTTCAGAAGAAGCCAAAATGGACCAAGGACAACAGTTAGGACCTTAAATCTGGGCAGTGGATATAACGACAGAATACAGATCTAAGGTTGTGTAAAGGATAGAAAAACTTGGTAGTAGAGAGGGTCTTTGAAAGGAAGAGGAAAGGAGAGGAACCTAAGATGATACCTGGATGTTTGCCTGAACAACTGATTATACAAATGTGCATTTATTAATTTGAAAGTAATGGGAGAAATAGTTTGGGAGAAGGTGAAGAACAAAGAACTTCATGTTGATCTTTTAAGTTTGAGCAATTAGGGAGAGTTCCAACAAGAGAAGTCAAATAGATCACTGGAAAAGCAAGTTTGGATCTTAGAGTTGGGGTCTCCAGAAATCACCTCATATTTAAAGCCCAGGATGGATAAATTCCCATGGGGAGGAAAACAAAGAAGTAAGTCCAGGACCAAGCTCTGAGCTTCTCCCAGTTAGAGGTCAGTTGCAGGAATGGGGTGGGCAGCAAAGAGGACTGTGGAGGAGGCAAGAAAATCACCAGAGAGGGTGAACAATGGGGACCTATCTACCAGGAGGACACTGTGGCCTCACTTAGAGAATAGTAAAATACTATAACTGTAAAAGCCCTAACAATAATTATAGTTGCATTGTAGTCAGGGTTTATAAGGAAAAGGATTTAATAGAGGGCACGTAATTTATAGGATTATTTATTTATTTATTTATTGTTATCAGGGATCAAACTCATGACCTAGAGCTTTCCAGGCAGGCACTTATGCTGCTGAGCTAAATCCCTGGCAGGATTATTTTGTAATATTCACCCGAAGAGTCAAATGCGAAAGAGTACAGATCTGTCCACACACTAGAGACCCAAGGAATCCAGCTAAGGTCCGGAATCTCAGGGAAATGTCCTG